>CM019149.1:149443869-149457607 GCA_009733165.1 Naja naja | reverse complement strand
TGTTAGATTTGCATGAAGAGTCAGGCGTGAGTGCTTCAGTGAAGTTTATTAGTGACTACAGCTCATAACAGACCCGATTTGGCTGGTCTGTGGCTGCTACTTATAGCCAGCAGCGCGGTTGCCAGCCAATCAGAGTGCAGGGTTTTCCGCACTTTTTAAACCAATCATTTCTGACATTTTACAAGAACAGTTCAAACTTAACCAATGACATTCAAACCTGCATACATAACACCCCTCCCCACTAGGTTCAGTCCATACTCAAACCCCAACCTATCTAATGTATTCTTTTAAATAGGTGGGGCTCTTACGTGTACATTGAGACCTTCATGGTTCAGAAGTTTTAACGTTCTCACCCAGTGAGAGGGGAAATGTGTCTGTTGACATTTCCCTAGTTGGACTTCCTGTGAAAGACCCTGTTTGATTGTTAGAATCTGGTCTCTCCTCCCAACCCATCTCCAGCCCAATGTCAGCACCCAAGTCAGGTAGTGATGTGCAATCTTCCACTTGTAAGGATGGATTTTGGCATTGTGACAGGTTTTGGGATGGTTCCTGTCGTAATGGCTCGTTACACATGGGGTTGATTCTTGTTTGCTGATTATCCTCATGTTCTTCCCCCTCCTAGAAAAGCATTAGGTATGGGAACTAGAGAGGAACAATTGCGATGTTCCTGAGGTAACCTGGATCTAAGCTGATCAATGTGCCTGCTCCAGAGGACTCCATCCTCTGTTTGTACCCTAAGAACGAGGGCCTGTGATTTGAGTTATTTCAGCAGGAATCCATGAAGGCTCACCCATAAGGTTCTTAGCATAAACAGAATCACCCACACTGAACGTGCGAACTTTGCTAGTGGAATCTAGTGGTGCGTTGGGTGCGTAAGTGGGATGGCGGTCAAGGGAGGAGACCTAAGTTTCCTACCCATCAACAACTCTGCTGGGGAGAAGTTAGTTGATGGGTTAGGAGTGATGTGCTGAACACTAAGAAAGTTTTTCAACTTTCTCAGTGATGTCCCCAGGACCCAATTGCTGAAGCTTTTCCTTAAAACGCATACCATAGTTCAGCCGGCGTTAGCGAAAAGTGCCCAGGGCTGTCAGGGCATGTCTGATACCCAGTTGTGCTGATAGGATTCAAAGGTTGGATGTAAATTGAGGGCAATTGTCAGAGACAGAACATCAGGTAACCCATGGGTTACAAAAAGCTTTTAAGCTGCTTGATGACAGCATCAGTTGTGGTGGATGCCATATGGATACCTTAGCCATTTAACCATCTACTATAATAAGGAAGGTGTGCCCTTGGTAGGGAATACAGCAAAATCAATGAAATCCTAGACCACGGGCCCCTAGGACATTCCATTCCTGTTTGGGGGAGGGTGGGGGGTAGGCCTGACTACCTGACAGTTGGGACAAGATGCAACCCAATTTTCAACCATTTTGTCAATACCTACCATACACAACTCCTGGCCAATCCCTTCATCCTTACAATACCAGGATGACCCTCATGTAGCATTTCCAAAACCTCCCTTTGCAGTTTTAGAAGATAATACCCTGTTACCCCACAAAAATACATCCTCTTAATACAGATAATTCAGTTTGCCTGGATTAAAAAGGTTGGGCAAGGTGAGGTAGATCTTGAAGAGGCCAACCTTTCTTAATCCAGCCTATAGGAGCCAATAAAGTGTCTTTGGCAGTCTCTCTGGCAATTCAGCAGCAGCGTGTACTGGAAGCTTGGCAACAGTTTCTAGGAAAAAGGTGTGCCTCAGGTTCAAGTCCTCCTTGTGACAAGAAAGTGGGCAGCGACTCAAGGCATCAGCATGTCCAATGTCCTTGCCAGGCTTGTGGATAAGGTTGTATGAATAAGCAGCAAGAAATTCAGTCCACCTCAGCATTCTTGGTGACAGGATAATGGGTGTAGGTTTGTCTCCTGCCACAATGCCTAACAAAGGTTTGTGATCTGTGTAAATGTTCTCCCATATAAATACTCATGAAATTTCTTGATAGCTGCAACTATTACCAATGCTTCCTTGTCCAATTGGCTGTAATTCCTCTGCTTTGGTCAAGGTCTAAAAATGCAATGGGCCTTCCTTCCACTGGGAAGCCTGTGGCTCAACCCCCTCCCCACTCGGAAGGGGAGGCATCACAAGTCAGAACAACAGGAAGATTCTCAGAGAACTGTATCAGCACAGCATCAGGCGTGATTTGTCTCTTGATATTGTTAAATGCAGCTTGTTCCTTCCTGCCCCAGACCCAAACAGACTTTGTCAAGCAATCTGTGTAATGGTTCTGCAATGGTTGCCTTCTGAGGTAGGAACATGTGATAAGTTAATAAGTCCAAGGAAAGCTTGCAAATCTGTTTTGCATTTTGGTCTAGGGGCTTCTTTGATTGCTTGAACCTTGGCATCTGTAGGATGGATGCCATGCTTGTCAATCATAGCCCAAGAACTCAACCTTGTCAGTTCTAAGAGTGCATTTTTCTTGACTTTTAACCCCGCTTTCTTGAATCTGGTAAGGACTTCTCTGAGTCTCTCTTGTAATTGAGTGTCATTTTCAACAGAGATTAACACATCATCAAAGTAAGGCACTACCCCTGGCAGTCCTTGGAGCATCCTTTCCATAAGGCTTTGAAAATGCCTGGTGCCTTACTCCAAACTGTAACCTTTTACATTTGAGGCACCTCTATGAGTCACAATGGTTTGGGCCTCTGCAGTGGCACCATCAATTGTTAGTTGTTGATATGCCTGGGCCAGATCCAGTTTGGCAAAGACTGTACCCCTGCCAAGTGAATGTAATAAATGATGCACCACTGGAACTGGATATGCTCTGTTGAAGTGCATGGTTCAATGTCCCCTTATAGTCCCCACAGATTCTCACTGACCCATCAGTCTTGACTGGTGTGACTATGGGTGTCTCCCATCTGGAGTGGTCAGTGGGCTCTAAAACTCCTTGAGCTATTAGTTTATCTAATTGTGCATCAATTTTTCCTTTAAGGCAAATGGGACCCTTCTGGGCTTTAAGCGAGAATTGGGGCACCTTGGGATCTAGGTTGAAAGTGATAGGGTCCCCATATACTTGCCCAATCCGTCACTGAAGACCTCTGGAAACTCAGACTTCAGGGCCTCCTCCCATTCAGTGTTGCTCCGTGATTGATGCCAGTCACCTCGATGCCTAGTGGATTGAACCACTCAAGTCCCAGCAAGCTTGGGCGGTCCTTGTCCCACGATGGTCAGGGGCAAGCGTTTGGTGTGGCCTTTGAACTTCACAATGAATTCTCTTGTTCCAACTACTGAAATCTTGTTCCCTTGGTAGTCTTTAAGAGTCAGTGCTTGCTTCTGGAAATGCTTCTTCTGAATGTTGGGAAGTAGCCTGTGAATAGCGTCCCATGACACCATAGATAAATAGGAGCCTGAGTCCACTTCCATTTGGCAAGGCCTTCCTTCAATGAATACCTTCACATGTACTTTTCTGCTTCTCAAGGGTGAAGAATGACCAATGGTGATTGTTTGATGAGTTTCATTCTTTCCATTTGCTTCTGAGTTAGCCCCATTTTCTCACTGAAATTGTTGGGCTTGAATTCTTTCTCAGGAAATTTCTTCCTACTAGGTGGAGTTCTGGATGATTTGCAGACTCTTGCTAGGTGACCTCTTTTCTCACAAGCGGCAGATGGTGTCTAAAACTTGCATTCAGTGGGGTGGCCCCAACCTCTGCAATAAAATTCTTGCCTCTTTTTCCAGGGTCTTTCCTTTTCTTCTCCATTCTGAGTCTATAAATTCCTTCCTCCACCTTGCTACAGTCTGAATCAGAATCTATTTGCTAATGGGTTGTTGTGGATTTTTCCACATCAGGATGGCTTCGGCCTTGTTAATTTTCTTCATGGCTGCTGCTGAGGACTTGGTAGCTTCGCTGAAGAAGCTTCTTCTATGGCCTCCTTAAGCGTGATCTTAGGTTTCATTAATAATTTGCTCTGCAAAACCTTGTCTTTTAGGCCTAGAACAAATCAGTTGCATGGCCTCTTCTAAGTTGATAAATTCACATGCACCCCAATGTCCCTTAAACTTGCCACAAAGTCATTAACGTTTTGCTTTTCCCTTGATCCCGGTAGAATTCGTGTCTCTTAATGACGATACTTGTGGCACGTAATGGGCTCTTAATAACTTTTCTAAATCGGGCCAGTCCATTACCTTCATGTCTGCAGCTCCCGCCAATGCCTTCGCCATCTTGAAAACGGCGGACCGAGTGGGTGAGAAAGACCGCCCTCTTCCGCTTATCAGAAATGTCGGCAGATCGCTTCCCTCAAATACATTTGGAAACAATCTGCATATGAGTCCCAGTCTTCTGCCGCCGGATCGACGGGCTGGGGGTGTTCAGCACAGCCATCTCTCTCGGCTTCTTCTCCGTGTTGTCTTCTCTTCAGGAAGGATCCCACCTTCGTCGCCAGTGTTAGATTTGCATGAAGAGTCAGACGCGGAGTGCTTCAGTGAAGAGTTTATTAGTGACTACAGCTCATAACAGATCCGACTTGGCTGGTCTGTGGCTGCTACTTATAGCCAGCAGCCACAGTTGCCAGCCAATCAGAGTGCAGGGTTTTCCCGCACTTTTTAAACCAATCATTTCTGACATTTTACAAGAACAGTTCAAACTTAACCAATGACATTCAAACCTGCATACATAACACAAGGTATTGGTGAAAGCTCCTCTAATTTTGACACAAACCCTCGATGCATTTGATTTAATAAAGGCATGATGTGTTGCTGCTTTTTCTAGTGAGCCAAGACCCCAGCATGGATCTAAAAATTAGGGAATAGAATATTATGTTCACCTTTAATGCATGTGTGGTCAGGAATGTACATATTTTATTATTAGATTTTTAAATTCTACCTGTTTTACTTTATAAGTAACTCAAGGTCGCAAACATACATAAAACTCCTTCCTCTTTTTCCCACAGCAACAACCTTGTGAGGTGGGTTGGGCTGAGAGAGAATGTCTGACTCAAGGTTACCCAGCTGCCTTTCATGCCAGGACTAGAACTCAAAATCTAGTTTTCAGCCTGGTGCCTTAACCACTAGACCAGAAGTCTCCAAACTTGGCCAGCATACTGGCTGGAGAATTCTGGGAGCTGAAGTCCACAAAGTTGCCAAGTTTGGGGACCCCTGCACTAGACCAACTGCCTCTCTTATCTGCACCCACACCCACACAAGCCGCCCCAACACAGATTCTTCAATCAATATCAGAACCTGATTATTAATATGCTTCAAAACTACTATGTAACCATCCTCTTGCCCCCAATATTTGGCTATAATTTTGTTCAGTTAAAAGGAAACTTAAGAATATTTAAACTTTTCAGATTTTCAGATAATCAGAGTTGGAAGGGACCTTGTAGGTCATCTAGTCCAATCCTCCACCCAAGCAGGAGACCCTACACCATTTCTGACAAATGGCAGTCCAATCTCTTCTTGAAAGTCTCAAGTGATGGCGCTCCCACAACTTCCAAGGGCAAGCTGTTCCATTGGCTGATTGTTCTCACTGTCAGAAAGTTTCTCCTTATTTCCAGGTTAAATATCTCCTTGTTCAGTTTCCATCCATTATTCATTGTTTGGCCTACAGGCACTTTAGAAAATAGCTTGACCCCTTCCTCCCTGTGGCAGCCCCTCAAATATTGGAAAACTGCTATCATGTCTTCCCTTTACTAGACTAGCCCTGAGTCCTTAGGGAGAAGGGCGGCGGCATACGAGTTGAATAAATTATTATTATTATTATTATTATTATTATTATTATTATTATTAGCCAAGCCTAGTTCCTGTAACCGTTCTTCGTATGCTTTAGTCTCCAGTCCCCTAATCATCCTGGTTGCTCTTCTCTGTACTTTTTCTAGAGTCTCAACATCTTATTTATAATGTGGTGAACAAAACTGGATGCAATACTCTAGGTGTGGTCTTAATAAGGCTTTATAGAGTGGTATTAGTACCTCCTTTGATCTTGATTGTATCCCTCTGTTAATGCAATTTAGGATTGCATTAGCTTTTTTGGCTGCTGCTGCACACTGCTGCAAACTGAATTTCTTCATTCTGGTAGAGTCCAAATAAACTAAACTACAACTGCCATAATACCCAACTATCATCATTACTGGCCATTGGAAATGACAAGCATTTGCAACCTTATGCATCTGAAGAATATCAAGTAATGGAAGGCTGAGGCCAATCATTAAGAACTATGCACAGATTAGCCTCAAAATAATAATGAACTTGTTAACATTTTTAGAACAGCTTCTTTGGATTAGCTGAGAATGTGCACATAATAGCCAACTTTTGCCTGAATGTGGAGTTGCATTTAGTTATATATTTTATCCTCAATACAAGCTTATGAGGCAAATTGTCCTGGTAGAAAATCATTTGTGCAAGTCCACATTACTGCTTGAAAGCAAGTTTGGTCTAGTGGTTAAGACATCAAGTTAGAGACCAGGAGACTGTGAGTTGTAGACCTGCGTTGGGCACAGAGCCAGATGGGTGACGTTAGGCCAGTCATTTTCTTTCAGCCCTAGGAAGGAGGCAATGGGAAATTATTTTTGATAACCTTGCCAAGAAAACTGCAGGGACTTATCCAGTCTTTGAGAATTAAACATGACTGAACAGAAAAATAAAATAAAACAACAGTTCCCGATTTGAATTTATTGTCATATTCATAACTTCTTACATACACAATGTGAAGGTCTTCGTCAATAATCCCTATAGAGGAAAATCAGGATGGAAAAAAAGACCTTTTGAAATGATTTGTAAAAAGCCATTCCCAGCCGAACATTGAACATCTTCAAAGCAATAGCATGTTATTCTGCAAATTAAAGATGTAACATGGAGTGCTAAAGCATGATTGATTGATCGAAGTATATTGAATAATATTTTTACCCAATAATTTCTTAATTTAATGCACACTGAGCACTTGATTGATTTCAATCCTTGCTATTATTTCCAGTTGTCTTACTTTGAAAAGATCCATCAATTAAAAAAAAACAGACCTCATTCACTATCAAAATATATTCTTACTTCTTTTCAGAAACATATTATAAAAATATACATTGTTCACACAGAAAAGAAAAAAACTCATACATCAAATTTAAAGATTTACTTTTATACTTATGAGATGGATAATAATCACAGTGAAAACATCCTATTTATTTCATTAATGGAAAAATAAAATCTTGTATTATGGACATTTCAAATTATTAAATACAAACTATACCAAATCTGTGTACAGTTTTAGCTGCCAACAAATTTAATCTTGCATGTTTAATGAAAACTAAGAAGTTTAATCCAACAAAGAAGCAAACATTTATTTAAGGTGGAAAGAACAGGTCTAGCTAGCAAATGTCCTGCTTAAACCAGTGCATCATGTTTATGTAAGTTAAGCTGATTTTTTTTAAAGAAGAGTTTCAGGTTTTTTGTGGCCATAATCCTGTATTATACTAGAAAGAGTATGACCGAGATAAGACCACAAATTCTTCTCCATATTTTCACAACAGAGCTAGCCTCTTTGTTATATTCATACAACTGCAGTAGTGCATGCCACTCATACCCCAAAGATCTAAAACAGAAGGGCTGAACAAGATAGAATACAAAACACACACCCCCTCTGAGCCCAGTTTGGCTGCTGGGAGGCGTGGCTGCTTGTCCTTTGGGGCAAATCGCCCAAATACAATTATCCCTCTGTGAATCACCCATAATGGGGGGATGGAGGTGAAGGGATGGGGGTCCATTGATGGTAGAGGAACATCAGAAGAGGGCCAGCTGAGTCTGAACGCCAACTGTGAATTGGCTGTGGCTGGAGGGCTGGGGTGAAAGGAGCACAAGCATGTGGCAGTGGTGAATTGTCCCATTTTGTCTAGCAATGTCTGTAGCTCAAGAATTGAAGGAGGAATTTTAATTCCCCCCCCAAAAGGTAGTCTTTGGTTTATTATTATAATGGAGCCCGGAATCTCTGTCATATATCTTGATGGTTGTAAGACGAGGCACCCACACAATTGACCCAATTTTATGGCATTTTTTGTAGTGGTGGTTAAACAAATGCCACAGTCATTAAATGAATCCATTGTCTGCAGTGGGTATTTTTTGCCAGAAACAGAGTAAATGCCAGTTCTGGAGGGGGGGAGTCATAATTCATGACTGTGAGATGCTGCAAATGGCTATAAATGTAAATTTGTAAATTGCCAAGCCCCCAAAATACAATCACATGACCGCAGGGGACCGTGGCTATCAGACCTCAAAACTGGAACTTCAAATCCATCCACATTTTTGTGAAGTGAGGGAGGCTTTTCTCTATGGTAGGCACTGTGTCACAAAAAGTACGCTTCCTGGTTCCCCATAAGATGACACTGATCAATTGATGGGACCTAGAGCAGCCCATAACTATGCAAAGAGAGGTTCTTGCTGCTAAAATGGGCTTATAGTTCTTTGGGCTGGCCAGCTTTTGAAAACACAACAAAATAAGAAAGTAGGGTGGCAGGGGGTGGAAAAGTTAAAAAGCAAGCACACACATATACACACACCAGCTATTTCTTTGGCCAAGAAAGTCTTAATTCAAGATGAGAAAATCAAACAATTTCTAGGCTTAAGAACGGCATTGTATGCTTGCTATGTTGGGATTAAGTCCACTGAATTAATTAATGCTATGCCGAGTAAACAAGTTTAGACTCGGGTTACAGAATCTGTGGGAAACAGTAAGTCCCCACTTCCCCACCAAAATGATGAAAGTTCCTATGCTGTCAAATTCACTTCCCTTCTTAAGGAATCTCTACAGAGAAAAGGTTGCATTAGGGACAGCACCCCCCACAGGTTGGATGGGCCCAGTTTTGGGCTTTCCTAAAGCATTAAAGACCCAAATATTTCCTCAGGCACTTGGATGCCCAGCAGGTTAAACCAGCTGTTTGTGCTGCTCAAAACTGGATTACTTTTAGATCCAGATATATTGTATATGTGGTTAATTGCATAGTCAGCCAGATGTTCAGAGTGGATTGGGCATTTTTCTCCATCTATCAAGTCCTTCCCAAGGACCTGGGATAGTCATTTGTGGATGTTTGATGGTGTTGGAGGTATTGTTGCAGGATGTAAATTGTTCTTGTAAAACTGCCTTTTGCAATAGACTGATGGTGCATTTGTCAATACCGATAATGTTCAAATGGTGCTTCAGTTGTTTTGTGATTGCACCCAAGGTACCTATTACTGTTGGTACTACATATACTTTTTCCATAGTCATTCTACTTCTATTTGCTGGCCTTTGTATTTTGTTATCTTCTTGTTCCTTTTTATTACTACTACTACTATTACTACTACTACTACTACTACTATTATTATTATTATTATTATTATTTTAGGATTACATTTGGTGTATTTTAATTTTGGGTCAAATTTCTTGTGAGCCACCCAGAATAACTGCTGTGAGACAGATGACCACATGCATAATTTAAATAAACAAACCACATATAATTAAACCAGGATCAATGGCATCAATTAGGAAAAGTGGCCAGACCAGAGCTACTTTAGAGATTCACAATAATTTCTTACCTTAAAATGAAACTTAAACATATTTTCTTTGAGGAGAGAATGACCACAGGTGGAAGAAAACAGCTTTGGGTTTGTAAAACTAATAAACTGTCATGTGTTTTGAAATTACACATTGAAATAACTATTTGAACTATTCATTACTTGAAATAGACAAGATTTTAGATCAGATCTCTCTAATTCTAATTTGAAAACACAATCTGTTTAATATCAAAGCACTGTATTTAATCAACAGATTTAGTAAACACAAAGTATTTACTGTACCAGTTTCCAGACCTTGTGTTCTTTTTACGCACACCAGAAGCAAGCAATCCAACACACACTGCTCTAGCTCAAACTGCATTCATTCATGTTCATAAGGGACTTTATAATGTAAGTTGCTGGCAAATAGAGGTCTAACTTAGCCTTCCTAACCTATTCCCTTCCCCTTTAAGCTGCTTCTGTCCTAATTACTAAGACATGCACATTTTCACTATGGTAGCAAATGCTCATCTTTGCCTGGGCTCAGAAACTAAATTGGGCTGGGCCAGACTCGTACTTTTGAATGATAGAGTCACAAAATATATAAAGGTTGTAAGCTCTGCTGGGAAGTCACAAAAAAGGCAACAGCAAACCAGGGCAACAAATCAAGACAGGATTGATTAAGAACAAAGGTATTAAATTCACAAAATTATTTCAGTTCTTACTGATGCTAATGGGATCTACGCTAAGCTATTCGTTTGGGCTGCAGACAGAATTCATAAATATAAACCAGGCCATCTTCTTGAACTAGCAGCTAGCAGAGTGAAGGACTTGAAGGAGAAAAGAAATGAAGCAAGTAGCCTGAGAATTGCAATCTGAAAGCTTCCCAAAGCTTGAGACCACCTGAACTGCCCACCCATGTTTTCTTTTCACTTTACTCTCAACAAATGTAATATTATTTTCCCTATTTATTTCATTAGTTATGGTGTACTGAAGGCAAAAACCATACCAATTCAAAGAGGTGGAATTATGTCACTTGCTGAAATAATCCTTGGGACTGTAGTTAACCAACTAGAATTGTTGGCCTTGAATGAAAAGTATTTAGTGTGCCCTGATTGTTTCAAATGCTGAGCCATACTTTGCAAGCAGCGAAGATAGCTATCTCCATCTGGTATTCAACAAATGCTCTGAGAGACAGAGAAGTGTGATTCGCTGTCACTTACATGAAAACTATTCCTTATCTATTTGGAGTTCACACCATTTTACTTGATATGGCTTGTGCATGACCCATAAAAGGAAGAGATATGAATTCTTTCTGTCATGGCACATATGTGTACATTAGGAAAGGAATTAATAGATGGCTCAGAAGAGGATTAAATAGATACCAAGTTAGAGCAAATAACAAGAAAAGGAGAAGTAACAGAAAGAAAACTGTTTTGACATTAACTACTAGATTCTATAGTGACAATAATATAAAATATATATAAAATGCAACAGAGCTACAGAGAACACAGGGAATAACTGTGCAATGCAACCTAATTCCATTTCCATACAAAGTACTTCAAAGCCCATTCAGGGATGTAACCTACTGTTGGATTGTCCCTAGACAGAGATCCTAAATTGGCTTTTACAAGTAGTTAAACACCTGGTACTGAACCAACTAAACATGTCTTTTTTTCATCATGCCCCTTATAGAAGAACTGTGGTGGCGCAGTGGTTAGAATGTAGCATTGCAGGCTAATTCTGCTGACTGCCGACTGCCAGCAGTTTGGCTATTCGATCTTGACCGGCTCAAGGTTGACTCAGGCTTTCATCCTTCCAGGGTCGGTAAAACGAGGATCCAGATTGTTAGGAGCAATATGCTGACTCTGTAAACCGCTTAGAGAGTGCTATAAAGCACTGTGAAGTGTTATATAAGTCTAAGTACTATTGCTGTTATTATTCCTTTGAATTTTTGCCCATCTTTTCTGACTCCGAATTCTTGAAGATTCAAAGGGTTCCCTGATTTATGGGAAGAAATAGAAATGAAATTCCATAAAAGACACATTTGGCAATAAATGAGCTAATTGGGTTAATGCTAAACGAAATGCATTGAATAGGTTGACGTTTCATTGGCAAAAGCCTAAGGTAGCACTATTCAGAAATAAAAGGGTAATAAACAGTAATAAAAAATTCTTTTGACCAATGCTGGCATTTAAGGGCAAGAAAGCCTTCTGTTTGAAACTGATTGAGATCTGATCAGTTTCAGGCAACTGCTGGTGTCTGGGAGGGCTCTAATCAACTATTTAAGGTCATAAACTTGAGCTGGTTAACTTGCAGTTGGCACATTTTAGGGAATCCCTGCACTGTGGTGAAAAGCAGCTGGGGAGGAGACAGCATGTTTAACCAAATCCCCTGCCCTTCTGGGGGCAAAAAAAAGAGAGGGAAAAATGGGTCAAGCAAAGACACTATGATAGAACTTTATCTGAATGAGATGACAGCAACCAGTAATCTTTGTAGCTTCTTTCTCAGTCATGTGTTCACTTAGCAACCATTTCATTTAATGACTGAGTCATTAATCGTCACTAAAGCAGTCACTAAATGAGGATTACTTGTATGAAAATATAACCCGATTTCTTATTAGAGCCAAAGAAAAATGCCCAATTCTTCTCTATTATTTAATTTTAAAAAGGAAGCTGTACATGCATGCCAGAATATCTATGATTTCTCTTCTGTTCCTAGACAAATCCCTTCTAATATTATTATTAGTCTATGAAGATTGTTACCTTTATTCAAAGATTGTTCATGTATCAATAATAATGTTTTTCCAATCTCACTTTCAAAGACAATATTGCAAGTCTTTGATTTCTTCAACTTTTTTCCATCTTCGTTAAAGAAGGTGGGGAACTAATCCTGGCCACCAAAGTGCATTTTGAAAATGGGTCAAAAATTTCCAGCTCAGTGAAAAAAACTGAAAGCGTCTGATGGGAGGTTTGCTTCCCCCGACCCCACAAAACACAGGTGGAGTTTAGATGGTTGTGAATGTCTGGCTACCTTAGAGAAGGAAATAGCCACACAAGAACTCTGGTTAAACTGGATCTGAATGTCAAAAGGTCAGGAAGCTTCACATTATTAGAGGGAAAATACATCTCATTTACAGGCAGAATTGGCTGTTCTCTTTTCCCCAGGGCAGCTGTTACATTTCTGTCTGCTTAGTATAAAAAAAGAAAAGCAGAGTAATAATATTTTGCTAGGTTAGGGGTCCATTTGTTAGTCATTCTCCAAGATTATATGAGATGAATACATTTATAACCCAGCATTTTATTACAAGGTCTTTTACGCTAAAATAATACATGCCTGTACATTTTCTATGATTCATGCATCAGCTTTGGATGCTGTAGAATGTGGAAAGACTAAAAAAGAAAGACATACTTATAAAATAATGGCAATTTTATTAGCACCGATCTGCTGACTTCTTGATTTTCTTTACTTGGTGAAGGAAGGACAGTGAAGTCCCATCTCTTTAATGCAATGGTTGTAATATACATTTCTGCTTGATGAGTAAAGGCATTTATTTATGCATTAGATTTTTATGCTGGCCTTCTTCCTGATAATGAGATTATGGGTGGTTTAGAGATTATAAAAAGACAAATAGAAAAATAATAAAAATATTAAAACTATGCTGATAATTTTTTTTAAACTATCCAAAAAAACCCAAAACTAAATCTGAAGGTTTTTAGCTACCACACATATTATCCAGCAAACTTCTGTCTCTCAGGGGAATAGAGTCTCCTCAGCAACTTGCTTAGTACCATAAAGCAGCAGCAGCTGCTACATCTGAAAAGCCAAACTACAGTCAAGAAGGTCACAGGTTTAAATAGTTCTCATGCTCAAAACATTACATGGGAAGGTTGCAGAACTATTGCTGGAAGGCCAAAAGTAACACATACAGCTCTGTTTGCACAACAAACATAAAAACACAGATAAATTATGCCTCAGCACTGATTAGCCACAAGGCACAAAGTTCTTTTTGTTTAATGCAATAATAATATATAAAATGCATTTAAAGAAAGAATGGGACTTACAACTGGTCTCTTTTCCTCCATTCTGAACTTCATTCACCCAAACAGAACTGTTGTTTGAATTTTAAATCGGAATAGGAATACAGAGTTAGGGTTGGTTTTACATTTTTACAGAGAAGCATAGAATATCAAGATGAAATAGAGGTGCACATGATTATAAATATTTCTGCTGAAATTT
>CM019149.1:149322954-149442869 GCA_009733165.1 Naja naja | reverse complement strand
TTAAAAGGAAGCTGTACATGCATGCCAGAATATCTATGATTTTCTTCTGTTCCTAGACAAATCCCTTCTAATATTATTATTAGTCTATGAAGATTGTTACCTTTATTCAAAGATTGTTCATGTATCAATAATAATGTTTTTCCAATCTCACTTTCAAAGACAATATTGCAAGTCTTTGATTTCTTCAACTTTTTCCATCTTCGTTAAAGAAGGTGGGGAACTAATCCTGGCCACCAAAGTGCATTTTGAAAATGGGTCAAAATTTCCAGCTCAGTGAAAAAACTGAAAGCGCCTGATGGGAGGTTTGCTTCCCCGACCCCACAAAACACAGGTGGAGTTTAGATGGTTGTGAATGTCTGGCTACCTTAGAGAAGGAAATAGCCACACAAGAACTCTGGTTAAACTGGATCTGAATGTCAAAAGGTCAGGAAGCTTCACATTTAGAGGGAAAATACATCTCATTTACAGGCAGAATTGCTGTTCTCTTTTCCCAGGGCAGCTGTTACATTTCTGTCTGCTTAGTATAAAAAGAAAAGCAGAGTAATAATATTTTGCTAGGTTAGGGTCCATTTGTTAGTCATTCTCCAAGATTATATGAGATGAATACATTTATAACCCAGCATTTTATTACAAGGTCTTTACGCTAAAATAATACATGCCTGTACATTTTCTATGATTCATGCATCAGCTTTGGATGCTGTAGAATGTGGAAAGACTAAAAAAGAAAGACATACTTATAAAATAATGGCAATTTTATTAGCACCGATCTGCTGACTTCTTGATTTTCTTTACTTGGTGAAGGAAGGACAGTGAAGTCCCATCTCTTTAATGCAATGGTTGTAATATACATTTCTGCTTGATGAGTAAAGGCATTTATTTATGCATTAGATTTTTATGCTGGCCTTCTTCCTGATAATGAGATTATGGGTGGTTTAGAGATTATAAAAAGACAAATAGAAAAATAATAAAAATATTAAAACTATGCTGATAATTTTTTAAACTATCCAAAAACCCAAAACTAAATCTGAAGGTTTTAGCTACCACACATATTATCCAGCAAACTTCTGTCTCTCAGGGGAATAGAGTCTCCTCAGCAACTTGCTTAAGTACCATAAGCAGCAGCAGCAGCTGCTACATCTGAAAAGCCAAACTACAGTCAAGAAGGTCACAGGTTTAAATAGTTCTCATGCTCAAAACATTACATGGGAAGGTTGCAGAACTATTGCTGGAAGGCCAAAAGTAACACATACAGCTCTGTTTGCACAACAAACATAAAAACACAGATAAATTATGCCTCAGCACTGATTAGCCACAAGGCACAAAGTTCTTTTTGTTTAATGCAATAATAATATATAAAATGCATTTAAAGAAAGAATGGGACTTATAACTGGTCTCTTTTCCTCCATTCTGAACTTCATTCACCCAAACAGAACTGTTGTTTGTTTTTTAAATCGGAATAGGAATACAGAGTTAGGGTTGGTTTTACATTTTTACAGAGAAGCATAGAATATCAAGATGAAATAGAGGTGCACATGATTATAAATATTTCTGCTGAAATTTGTCTGTCTTTGAAGCTGTGACTTGAGAATTGCTCTGGGTTTTGATCCTCTATGTTAAACATTCTGTTTTTCCTTCCTTCCTTCCTTCCTTCCTTCCTTCCTTCCTTCCTTCCTTCCTTCCTTCCTTCCTTCCTTCCTTCCTCCCTTCCCTTCCTTCCCTTCCTTCCCTTCCCTTCCCTTCCCTTCCTTACATCCACCCCTGTCTGTTTCTTCCTTACATCTTACCCAATATTGTTTCCCACTTATGAACTCATTTCTTTGAAGTTTATTTTCATGCTCCTATAGATGATCATCTAATTTTTGTTCTCACAGTAAGGCAAAAAATTAACATTTTTTTTTTAGATTTAAGATCTACAAATAATAAAATCAGAAACTATTTTCCCCAAAATTACTTTTGGAAATTGGATCAGTATATTCAAGGACATCCATTATGAATTAGTATATTTCTCTAATAACATTGGCTATTTCAGCCTCAAATAGCTTCTTATCAGTTGGGTGGAGGATCAAATTATATCCACCAAGTGAAATGAAATAAAAAATAAGAGGAGGGAGCAGAGGTGGTATTCAGCAGGTTCTGACCAATTCTGGAGAACCGGTAGCGGAAATTTTGAGTAGTCCGGAGAACTGGCAAATACCACCTCTGACTGGAGATTTTACAGTATCCTTCCCCTGCCACGCCTACCAAGCCACGCCCACAGAACTGGTAGTAAAAAAAATTGAATCCCACCACTGGGAGGGAGGTACAGTGGTCACTAGACCTTTCTGTTGAAAAGTATGGATATAGTCAGTGGTGGGATTAAAAAACTTTTACCACCGGTTTGGTGGGTGTGGCTTGGTGGGCGCGCTTTGCACGTGTGCACACACTTTGTGTGCATGCGTGTGCCAAACACACACTTTGCACAGGCACAGAAGTGTTCCAACTCACTCTTCTGTGCTGCGCAAAGCAGCTGCGCTTCAAAAGCAGAAGATAAAGGGCGGGTGGGTAGGCCCAACAGCAGAGTGGCGGAGAGAACCGGTTCGGTCTCTGCTGCTCATTGCCGCTACCGGCTCAGCAGAACCGGGCAGAATTGGTAGCATAAGTCATTGCTTTGATGGGGTGAAATTATAATCTTTTCTGAATGCCTACATAGACTTCCTTCCTTCCTTCCTTCCTTCCTTCCTTCCTTCCTTCCTTCCTTCCCCCTTCC
Source organism: Naja naja (assembly GCA_009733165.1). Lineage (NCBI taxonomy): Eukaryota > Metazoa > Chordata > Lepidosauria > Squamata > Elapidae > Naja > Naja naja. Next base: position 149,440,123 of record CM019149.1, on the reverse strand, counting down.
TCCCTCCCTCCCTCCCTCCCATCCATCCATCCATCCATCCAACCTTCCATCATAATTTTCCCTTTGTTTTGCAACATTTGCTTCAAGCAGGGAAAGAAAGGTAGGTACACTTGTGTGATTGTATTTGTGAGAGTGGTCTGGATAACTAAGTAAGAATGGTTGTAGGTGCAGGTACCTATGAATGAGTTTTGTGACAAAGGTATTTTATTTTACATGTAATCAACAACTTTTTTTTCTGTCCCACTTTCCTGTATTTGTTTCATCTGTATATATTATTCATATATGTATTTGTTTCATCTGCTCCCCTAAGTTGATAAAGATCAGCACTCCAGAATTTCTGTCTCACTTCACATTTTTGGGAGCGGGGGAGCAATCATCCGTTTGGATAAATATAGTAAATAATGTAAGGGCCTCTGGTGGCATTTCCTACTCCTATTTTCATAAGGCCTCTATAGATCATAAACTAAATTAACCTTCCAGTAAATAGTTTACACTACACAAGAAAAGTTAGTTCATTGAGTAATTTTAACCCTCCCCAAGCATCTGGTTCATTTTTAGACTCCTGAGGGTCAACTGACTGGGTCAATTACTTGAATTTCAGTACCCCTCAAGTAAATGTATTGTGCAAACAGGCCAATTTCATTTTACTGAGTTTTCACACATGATAATAGATCCTTTCTATTTGGACAATAAGAACAATGGCAACCCTGTTCGCTGATACTAAAACTACCTCCCAAAACTTCTAAGAAACTATTCATTTATCAGTCTGTTCTAAGTAATTTTCCTGAGCCAACAAAAATACAAATATATGTAAGAATCCATCAAAGAAATGCAGCACTGAATTTACTAGGAGGCAATCATTTACATTTTCTCCTTGCAAAGCATGAGTTACATATCCTCTTATTTCCTCTGAGAATTTCAGTGCCAAATGTACTATTTCTATTATGGATTATGGGGTTATTTTACTTTATAAAAAATACTTTATATCAATGGCCCCCAACCTTTCAGGCGCCAGGGACCAATTCCATGGAGAGAGATTTTGCCGTAGGAATGACGGGTGTGGTTTTGTGTGCTGCCTGCATCACACACATGCATGGAGGGGGTTTCACGCATTTGTGTGGCCCAGTTTCTGATGCGCCAGGGACTGATGCTGGTCCACGACCTGGGGGTTGGGATCCCCTGATTTATATGACAAAAGAGATAAAATATCCCTTAAATAAAATGATCACAATCTTGCAGGCGTTTCATTACCCAAACTAGGTAACATCACCAGTGCTTAAACATTCTGCTTGCAGAGAAGGGCATGTGTGTATGTGTGTGTGTATGCACATGCGTGCACGCATGCGCACACACACACAGCCATATGTGCTAGACAATTACTCTTAGAATTCTCAGTCAATCAGTCTGAGCAAAGGAAGGATGGACATGGAATTGTGAATTGTACAGTTCATATGCATCTGTAAGGCATCAGGTTTGGGAAAGCTGTGCATCCATTTAACATACCCATATTATTAGGCTTCACCAACCAGGAGAAACAGGGACATCATTGACAGGCAGCAGCATCTAAGATCCATATTTGCTCTGATACCTTCAATTAATTATTCATATTTTTATTTAAAATCAAGTTTTATTTAAAATCAAGCGGACCTGGCCTGCATCACCGAGACCTGGCTGGGGCCGGAGGGTGGAGTCCCTCTGGTTGATATATGCCCCCCAGGTTTCCGGGTTATGCACCAGTCTCGACCCCAGGGAAGGGGTGGAGGGGTGGCTGTTGTTATTCGGGAGACCCTGTTTCCAAGGGAGGTCCCTGCTCCGAAGATAGGCGGGTGTGAGTCCCTCCTCTTGAGGTTTGGGCCTATAGGTCAGATGGGCGTGCTGCTTACATACCTGTCCCCCAGCTGTGTATCAGCCGCCCTGCCTGGGCTGCTCGATGCCGTCTTGGGGATGGCGGTGGAGTTCCCAGAGCTTATAGTTCTGGGTGACTTTAACCTGCCCTCCTTGGGGGGGCGTCGGGTTTGGCCCAGAAATTTATGGCCTCCATGGAGTCCATGGGTCTGACCCAGATAACAGATGGCCCGACTCATGAGGGCGGCAACATGCTCGACCTGGTTTTTGTCTCGGAGCAGTGGCGTAGTGGCCTGGGGGATGGTGTTACAGCTATCCATCCCGTTCCATGGTCAGACCACTATCTCCTACGGCTGGTCTTCCATCAACCCACCCCACACCGCTGGGATGAGGAGCCACTTAGATAGTTCCGCCCCAGGCGCCTGATGGACCCTGAGAGGTTCCAGGCAGAACTGGGGTTTTTTCCTGTATCCCTCACCCACAGCCCTGCCGAGGTCCTTGCGCCTACTTGGCAACAATCGGCCGTGGGGGCTCTTGACAGGGTTGTCCTTATGCGTCCCCTTACTCAGTGCAGATCCCGGTCAGCTCCCTGGTATACGAGGGGCTCCGGGGGATGAAGCGTCGTAGAAGGGGACTAGAGAGTAGGTGGAGGGCGACCCGCTCCAGATCTGACTGAGCCCAGTTAAGAGCCCATATTAGGACTTACCTGGTAGCTGTGGGGGCGGGAGGAGGTCTTTTCTCCGCCCTCATAGCATCCAGATAACCGCCCAGCCGCCCTGTTTGGGGTCGCACGTTCCCTCTTACAGTTGTGGGAGGTGGGGCAGAGCTGAGGAATTTGGTCTGTATCTGCAGGATAAAATCGCTGGATCCGGGAAGGGTTGCCGGACTTGCAGTGGTCTGAGGAAGGGATGAGTGGTCTGGCTAATGTAATCTGGACTGAGTTGATCCTGTTTCTGAGGATGAAGTGGACAGGATCATGCGACGGCTGAGTTCCACCACATGTTTATTGGACCTGTGCCCTTCCTGGTTGGTTTATGCCTCCAGGGAGGTCACGTGCGGCTGGCTCTGGGCAGTGGTCAATGCTTCGTTAAGGGAGGGGCTGTTCCCTGCTGCCTTGAAAGAGGCGGTGGTGAGGCCCCTTCTGAAGAAGCCTGCCCTGGACCCAGCCATGTTGAACAACTTTCGTCCAGTCTCCAACCTTTGCTTTTTAGCGAAGGTTGTTGAGAGTGTGGTGGCACAGCAATTGCCACTTTTCCTGGAGGAAGCGGTCTACCTGGATCCATACCAATCAGGCTTCCGACCTGGGTACAGCACGGAGACAGCACTGGTAGCACTGTTTGATGATCTCTCTAGGGCTTGGGACATGGGTTTTTCCTCTGTCCTGGTCCTGTTAGATCTCTCAGCGGCTTTTGATACCATCGACCATGGTATTCTGTTGCGATGTCTCGAGGGGCTGGGAGTGGGAGGCATTGTTTTATGGTGGTTCTCCTCCTACCTCTCGGGATGTTCGCAAACAGTGTTGGCAGGGGGGCAGAGGTCAACTCCGAGGTCTCTCACTTGTGGGGTACCCCAGGGGTTGGTCCTCTTGCCTCTCTTGTTCAACATTTATATGAAGCCACTGGGTGAGATCATCCATGGCTTTGGGGTGAGCTATCATCAGTATGCTGATGATACGCAGTTATACATCTCCACCCCGGGCCACATCAGTGATGCTCTCTCCGTGATGTCCCGTTGTTTGGAAGCGGTGCGGAACTGGATGGACAGGAACATGCTTCAACTCAATCCAGCCAAGACAGAGTGGTTGTGCATACCGACATCTCGGTCCAGTTCGGAGGTTCCATCTTTGGTCATGGGGGAGGAGGTGTTACCCCCCGTGGACAGGGCATGGAATCTGGGGGTCCTCCTGGACTCACGGCTCAAATTGGAGGAGCAGGTGGGGGCCGTGGCCAGGGGGACCTTTGCCCAGATCCGACTGGTTCACCAGTTGCACCCATATCTGGACCGAGATGCCCTGCGCGATCACTCAGGCTCGTTATCTCCCGACTCGACTACTGTAACGCTCTCTACTTAGGACTGCCCTTGCATACCACTCGGAGGCTTCAGCTAGTGCAGAATCGGCGCGGGTAGTGATGGGAGCTCCCGATACTCCCATATTACACCCCTCCTGCACGGCCTGCATTGGCTTCGGTTGCCCTCGGGTGAGATTCAAGGTTTTGGTGTTAACATTCAAAGTCCTACATGGCATGGGTCCAGGATATTTACGAGAACGACTCCTCCCAGCATCAAATACCAACCGCCCTGTGGGCAGCACAGGACGGGTCTCCTCAGGGTGCCGTCTGCGACTCAATGTCGCTTGGCGGTGACTCAGAGGAGGGCCTACTCTGTGGTGGCCCCCACTTTATCTTCTTCTGGCGGAGCTCTGGTTGGCTCCCGATCTCTGCATCTTCCGCCACGAGTTAAAAACCTGGCTGTTTCTACAATCCGGGCTGTGCTGACTCTCTGGGGTTTGTTTATTTTAACTTTGGGGTTTTAATTCCAATTCAGCTTATAATTGTTTAATATGTTTTTAGGTAATTTATTTATTGTTGTATTTTTAGCTGTGAGCACCGAGTCCTTTCGGAGAGGGGCATATAAGTCAAATTAATAAATAATAAATAAATAAATAAATAAGTTGGGGCAAAACCAAACATCTAGGGGTACAGTGCATGTTGTGGCACCTACTTCCAGCCCAACATCCTCAGTTTAATTAAATGGTTGCATTTGTTAAACTAGTTTCCATCTGAAATTCAAACTTCGTCACTTTTCAGCAAATCTTTTATAATCATTCCTCCACAACATTAAAAAAACCCAAAACAAAAGGTTTCCAGCCCTAAATAATTTGTCTCATCTTTAGCTTCTGAACTTTTCCTTTCTCCAGGCAAACACCTCCAGTTTTCTAACTGAGAATACTTTTACTCCTACAGCAGTAGGCATGACAACATTTCAATAGGAAAATTTATTCTTAATTAGTAAATCAGTAAAAGCTAAAAGTGACAGGGGACAATAATCTTTACCACTTGAATACACACAAAATCATCTCCATTCAAGTTACTAGCCTTATCTCTTTTCTCCATTCTTCCTGGCTCGGTTTAGTAATGATAATCCCAAGGATTGATGAACCAGAATTTTATTTATTGTTATTATACCATATTTACATTTCAGTTAAAAATAAATATAAAAGGGAAGGTAATTATTTCAAATAACATCTTGGAAGGCTCCTCACATAAGTAAAAACATAAACTGGAATGCATCAGAAGTTCAGTGTATGAGGGTGGCTTCCAATAAAAAATGGCTGGCTGGCTGGCTGTTATTCTGGGACATTAGTGTTTTATTCTGTTGGAAAGAGTGGGAAGTCAATGCTTTTTTCCCGTTTTCTTTTTCTTGCACCTCCCCTTTCATGTTATAATAAGCCTCAATGAAACATTATGAAAAAAAAAGATGTTCCGTGAGTGAAGTGCTCTAGAGATGAAAAGCTGACAAATCAAAGCTCAGGGTACGAAAATTAGCAGGGCTGTTGGAAATGGAGACATCATCCACACCCATACACTACACTAATCCCAGTCATGCCACATGGTGTATTTCTTTTTTTTTTAAATGGTAGGGGAAAGGGTGAGTCGGGATTTCTTTTGGGAACCCACAAGAGTTGTTCTAAAATGGCTGTCAGCTGAGTAAATAAATTGTGCCTATGCACTGCCAGCACACAGAAGTGAATCAATTGGCTGAGGGAGAATGGACATACTCCCTCAATATGGAGAGTTCTGTCTTTGTAGAAGTACTGTTCACTCATGGCTCATATCCATAGAAAGTGTCCATATGTAAAGAAAAATGTACTATTATTAAACATTAACATTAAGATTAATATTTTCTAAAATTCTAATTCTGAAATTAATGACATTAATATTAAACCGTCCTCCATCTGAGACAATTAGTATCTCAAATACAAATGTTTGAGTAAAGACTATTTACTCAAGAGTTCAAGTTTTATTTATACTAATTGCTGTTTCTCATCTGATTTATTTTTCTGCTTTGGTTAGTTCTTGCAGTTATACTCAGGGAAATTCATCACATGAAGCAAAGCCTTCTTGCTTGTCTGGACTTTCTCATTTTCTGATCGCCTTCATCCATCATTCATGGATGACATACAGGTTTGGGCATTTTCAGAAAAGGAGAATTTCACACTTTCCACTTTCTTCATATGTTGGTTTACTTTATTTGTATTTAATTATCCCTCAACTCCATTTGCCCCCCCCCAAGACTAAGTCCCAAATGTTATACTTCACCTGCATCTTTATAGAAGAGGTGCTATAGGTCCTGTTTTCAGAATCTCTTCCAGTTCTATGATTTCCATTTTGAGGCGGATGCCTAGAACTGGACAAAGTATTCCCAGTGTATTCATTCCTCAATTTTATACATTATATCCCTAAGAGTTTATTTTTTATTCCTTATAGGATGTCCAACCTGGAATTTGCCTGCTAAATTACTGAGAAAGTTTGCATGTTCAGAAATGCATGAAATATACTGACTCTACCTAAAATATTCACTTTATATTTAATGTCCTGTTTGGCTCGCACTGGTCGTACCCTCTATTATAGAACAGCAGATAAGAATTAAAATAAAACTGCCAAATTTTGAATCATTCACTGTTTTGTTTACTAGGCAGATTCTTTTTTCCTCAACCACTAAATTGGCTTCTCAGTCCAATTCTCAGTTCTAGTCAGAAGAAGCAGAAGCCCAGTTCAGATCTAATGAGGACTGATGATTTTGCAAATAAGTCCCAGCAAACTGATGTGTTCCTTCTTCTTTTCTCCATTCTTTTTACATATCAAAAGAAAGATCAGAAACTTCTCCTGCTAAATAATCTGACATTTCAGTTCAGAAAACTGCCCTCATCTTAACCAAGGACTATTCTGAAAGGAATGTAGTCCACCATCACTTAAGCAGAGCAAATCTATTTTATGTGTGAGAAGCCAAGAACAAACAACAGTTCTTTAAGGTTGGATGTCATGGGGATTGCAGTTTGTTTTGAAGCAAAACCTTGCAAAATCATCTTCTGAAATGTGAAGAGGAAAAACAGGATAAAGTAACGCAACAGCTGAAGTGCCACTGCAGGTCATTCACAATGGAAACCACACAGTGCAACTCTGTAGTGAATTTAATAGAGCTCCAGATTGCTGGGTATTTACTGCATGGAATAAAATAATAAAAAGAGTATTCCTGATGTAGTCTTTGGAGCTGAACTGAAATTTAGAAATGCAGAGTAAACTGCAAGAAACATATTGGAGAAAGATACCCAATCCAAAATTATGTACACACATATACGTTGGTGATAAATAGGCATTCCATCTTGTTATATAAATTGATTAAATAAATGGGACAATTGTACTGAGCCCAAATAGAAAATCATAATTTTTATCATAGGATGGGGAAAATTGTAAGGAAGAGGGAGAAATCTTTGAAAATAGCCAGTCTCCACCTGACTGGTCACTTCTGACTGGGCAGTGCTAGTGCTTAATGGAGACTCAACTAAAGGGTAGCACCAAACCAAATAAAATCTTGTGAACAATGTCTCTCTGTAGGGCTTTGTCTCTTGAGAGCAGTTAAAGAAACTGCAATCAGAACTGCATCAGCAGATCTCCTCATTCGGCACATGATAGGACACAAAGGCTGAAGATATTGCGAGTGAATTACCCTGTCATTTTCAAGATGGTACTATTAATATATAAGCTTGGAACCCTTCCATCTAGATTAAGGTTGACTTATTGCTTGTGAGAAGATGTCCTCCTAATTCCAGAAAGGTCTGCTGATGATCCCTCAAACTGGAAGTGGAGCAGGTATTCTCTGGCGTAGAACCTTCAGGCACCACACCCTTCCCACAGAAACCAGCTAGTAGTAGCCATTGGGGAGCACTTTTGATGAAAATTCAAAACAAATTTACCTAGGTCGTTCTTCGACGGCTGCTCTGATCTTTTTTAAATGTTTAAAAACCTTTGTTCTCATCATGTTTTACTATTTCATTCTCTTTAGTCCACATTTTATTTACTACAGCTACTGCTTTGATTTTTTTTTCTAAATGAAAAATACAATAAAGAATAGAGGACTACTGTATTGCCATGCTGTTTCCTTGTTCTTAAAAATTTGCACACTTTAGCTTAGAGTTATGTATCTTTGTATTATCCTACCTATTGTTAGTATTTGATTACAACATTGTTCACTAATGAATAGGAAACACAGTTTACCGAAACAGAAGCAATATGGAAATGTGCAATGTTCTGTCTAAAGATATATCATGAATCTAAGGCAGAAGTCTCCAAACTTGACAACTTTAAGACTTTTGGACTTCAACTTCCAGAATTCTCCAGCCAGCTGGGAATTCTGGGAGTTGAAGTCCAAAAGTCTTAAAGTTGCCAAGTTTGGGAACCCCTGATCTAAGGGATTGTCTGCTTTTGTATGGTAACTTATATAAAATAGAGCTATAACTATATTTAAACCTGAGACTGGCTGGTTTAGTAATGTATTCTGAGACACAATGAAAAATTAAGCATCATGTACACTAATGTTTCTTGCTGAGTTAGTTCATAATGGTGAAGAAAGTTATATATTTTGACTTGTGTAAGTTATTTTTGAGAGGCTCAGTTAAGTAATCTCCCTAATACCAATAAAGATACAGTAAATCTTTACCATAAATGACTAAAACATTTACCATTTGATCAACCAAACATGCCAATAAAAATACTGGGTTTGGTAATGTCTATTATTAAATTAAATATATGTACTGCTGTAGACTTATACAGCATAAATTAACACATTGAAAACATTTATTTATAACCTAACTTCAACAAATATTATTTTGGATATAGACATGCAAAACCAATGATGGAACACAAAAATAAATATTATTTCTGATATAATTCAAGTAATATAAAATAAAGTGTTCTAATGTTAATTTTTTGCCAAGAAAAAACAGAAAGAGAAGAAACACATTAGTTATATTACAATAAACTGCAATAATTGTGATTTGTGACAGTACAAGTAAAATGATAGTCAGCAGAAAAGGTTCTCCCTTTTTCTGATTGTGTAAGCAAATTCTTACAGAGAATCAACCATTTCAATATTAATTAGCAACTATATCCTGAGGCCATCTCTTATGAATAAAATGCTCAACATGACAAGGCATTTTATTACTTATCAAGTATCATTTAAGTTCAACGTAAATGTCACTTCTTGGCATGTATATCTTTTACTTGCAGGAAATCAATTGTTAGTAAAAATGTACAAAGCCTTGAAGACGAGATGCTATATTGAGACCAAGCATTGTCAGTTCTCACACAACCCAAATATTAGGGCTGTGTTTCCACCAGAATTTTTATTACCAGCAGATAAGATGCATTTTATTTTACAATTCTTTTTCTCCTACAAAATAGGAACAACAATATCAGCAATCATGGCTATTCAGAAAAGAAACAGACCTGGTTAGGGGAGAGGATGATGTATGTGTAATTGCCCTAAAAGGAAGTACTGGAAAATATTTTGGTGAGGCACAATTAACAAGATGCTAAGATGTTATTTACAAGCTCATGCACAATTTGCTTACTTAGAGATAATACTGTTATCTTAATACCAGAAACAAAAATGAACACACTGTCTTTCCTAATTTGTTTGCTAATTAGTTTGGGTCTACAGCAACAAACTCTAGTGTAACACTTTTACCAACATTCATTGCATTCAAGGTGGAAATATTCATTTTTTTCCTCTATGAAATTCCTTTTCATGAGAATGGCGGGGGGAAGGAAATTAGGAAGGAAGGTGTTATGTCAGGGACTGGCATGGTTGCATATCTGTCAAAACAGCGGTTCTCTGCTCACCAAACATCTTTTTAAAACATACAAAACTCAAAACAGGATGTTTCATGATGTTCTCATTTGAAACAATTCTAAACTAAGTATTTTTCACATATTTAGTTGCTATCATTGCAAATGAAGTCCATGGAGTTTGAGTAGTTTAAACATAGAAGACAAATGCTCTGTCCTACAAATTGGTAAAAAAAAAATCAGTACACCAAATACAAGCTAGGCGGATATGACTTTGTTGACGACCGTCACTCTGTCAAGGACCTTGGAGTGCTCATATCAAATGACCTAAGCGCCAGAGCTCACTGTAACAATATTGCCAAAAAGGCATTAAGATTTGTAAATCTAATCTTACAAAGTTTCTCTTCTGGTAATATCGAATTGCTAACTAAGGCATACAAAACCTTTGCTAGAGCAATACTTGAATACAGATCTGTCTGGAATCCACACTGTGTATTGGACATTAATACAATTGAATGAGTCTAGAAGTATTTCACGAGCAGAGTACTATACTCCTCTGCTCGCAACAGAGTACCCTATATCACCAGGCTTGAAATTTTGGGCTTGGACAACCTTGAACTACGCTGCCTATAATTGGACTTAAGCGTAGTACACACAATTATCTGCTACAATGTCCTACCAGTCAATGACTACTTCAGCTTCAACTGCAACAATACAAGAGCACACAACAGATACAAACTCAATGTAAACCACTCCAAACTTGATTGCAGAAGTACGACTTCAGCAACAGAGTGGTCAATGCCTGAATGCACCACCTGACTCTGTTGTTACATCCTCTAACCCCCACTCCTTTAACCTTAAACTATCCACTTTTGACCTCACCCCATTCCTAAGAGGTCTGTAAGGGGCGTGCATAAGTGCACAATCGTGCCTACCATCCCTGTCCTATTGTCCCCGTTTATTCGTACTTATTTCCTGTATTCTTACTCACGTTTATACTTATACCTATTATCTTGTAAGCGATTGATAAATCATATAAATAAAATAAAAAACATTCCTACCCTAATCATTTGTCAATTAAAGATCCTAGAACTTATCTATTACCAAGCGTAGGCTAAAATCATGGATTCGCAGCTATTCTGAGGATGTCTCTGTATTTGATTTAAACTTGCTCAGTATTATTTAAATAAACTGTCTTCCTATTTTCAGCACACAAATGATTTCTTACATAGAAATCTGAGCCTTTGAATAAACAGTACTAATGGACAAGAATGTCATAATACTAACACAGTGCTTTATTCCTTATCACCCAACTATGCTATGATCAATTGAATCAAACTAATCCTCTACCTGAAATAATTTTATAAATGGAGAATGTCATTTACATTTATAATGATGTAGGTCTTTCTTAGATAAACAAGGCATCATTAGAACACCCAATTCAAAATTGTTTACATGTTAGGACCAGGATGAAAGGAGGGAAAAATTAAAACAATGTTAATCCTACATCAGTTAATTTAAAGTCTTTTACACAGAAAACATCCTTCATATCTTGTTGACTAAAATATCCACTGTGCAACTCTCATAAGAAAGGCTGAAAGTAATGAGTCAGACATCAAAGAATGTGTCCTATTTATGGTAAATTTCCATGTACTGCCATAGTTATCACTAGGCAATTAAAAAAGGATACAGGAGGAAGGAGTATTAAGTATATTTACCACCTGGAATGTTTTGTAAAACAAAATAATCATGGTGGAATATAAATAAAATAAAATTTAAAAAGGTAATCACTCTAGAGAAAGAAAATTCTGATCTGAATTATATGGTATACATATCTGACAGCAAAGGCATTTGGGAGAAGTAGATCCATACTGGGAAAGAGAATTAGTCTGGCATGAGAAATGGATGCAACCTAATTCTTAGAAATCCAAAATTAGACAGAAAATACTAAGGTGTCCACTTTTTATCAAATAAAATGATTGATTAAAAAATGTTCTAGGAAAATAATTATCTTGGTGCATTTATTTTATGTCCACTGCTTTGCAATTTCTGCCATTTACAAGGTCTATTTGTCATGTAACGCTAATCTGAGGAATCACTGCAGTTAACATTCAGAACAAAGTGAATCACTTTTTATCTGGAATTATCTATTTTAGGTGTTATACAAAATCATGTCAAACATTTTTGTTCATTCAATATTTCTTGTTCATTTTCTATTGGTAGCAGTGACAATGCAGTATTAAGACAAATAAAAATATAGACCATGTCTATCAAATTAACATTTTATCAAAATGTAAAATGATAAGTGTTGAAAAACTGCTTTTTAAAGCAAGATTTAAACCTAGATTTTTCACACAAATGCTGCTGATTTCTCAATGTACTGGGCTGAATATGTCAAGTTTTCTTTAAATCCTAAAAGGACAATTAGGATTTTAAGCAGAGTTCCATAACAATTCCTACACTATTATAAAACTCTGCTTTCTTTTGCTTCATTTTTAACATGCCCTTTCTGAATTTACCTTACTAACAGTATGCAAAATACACCTCAAAATGCTTGCTCTAATAGATTTGTACTACACAAAAGCAACACAGATTGAACCACTATGTCAAAAGTTCACTGAAAGTAATAATTAAAGGCCAGGAAAGCCAAGGAATACTTTGCAGAAAATAAGGCTGCAGTCTTCTTACACTGGAAACATTAAAATGAAAAACTTGGGAAGAAAGGTATGCAATAGTTAAATTAACTTTAATTGCAAAGAAAAAAAGCTGATACATAGGAGTTTAGAAAATGGGTTGCTTACACGCATCCTTCAGAAAGGTATAATTATGTTAACCATGATTGGCCCAGACTAAAATGTTGAACAGTATGATATTAAGAACTCAATGTGATCCCATTGGCATTGCTCTAAGCCAGGGTTGTCAAACTTGTGGCCCACGGGCCGGATGCATGACACGCTGGCCATACCCACGCCCAGTTTAATGAAGGAGGAAAAAGTCATGATATGTCACATGATGATGCCGTAATGACACAAATTTGATCCCCCTGCTCTAAGCAATGGACAGGGATCTGTCCATCTAATGAGCTACTTCAGAAAGAGGGATCCTTGGTGCTCTTTGAGCTTGGTTGCTTTTTTGCAGATGTTTCATTATCCAAACATCATCAGTGCTACTGCTTTACTTTAAAAAGACGTGGGTATTAAGGGTTGATATACCATTTAGTAATTATTTTGTCTCTTAAAGGTATTATATCTTTAGATGAACACCATAAGGTGCCAATTCTTTATTTCTATTCAAGGTTGCAGGAATTGAAATGGAATGGTCTTAATTACAAAGAATACAACCTCCACAAGAGACAGTTTACACAACGTCCTGGAGAAGGGAACAGTGTTCCCACAGTTATTCTTCTTCTCTACCTTTGAGAATAAAATTTAAAATACCAGTGCAGCAACTTTCAATGTTACCAAGACCCACACAGAACAAACTGCAACAGTACAATTAAGCTCTGAGCCAGGGAACAAGCCTAAGTCTCTTACTCTGGAGGATCCGTCAACAATCCCTTTTCTTGAGAAAATAGCACTGGCAGCAAGCTGAAGAGTTGACAAACCCACTCTAACAGAAAGGAATGCAACAACAAGCTGGTGAACATCAATTTACAGTACAGGTAGCCCTGAACTTACAACCATTTGTTTCGGAACCATTCAAAGTTACAATGGCACTGAAAAAAGAGACTTATGACCATTTTCCATATTTACGAATGCTGCAGCATCCCCATGGTCACATGATCAAAATTCAGACGCTTGGCAACTGGCTGATATTTATGATGGATACAGTGTCCCGGAGTCAATGTGATCCCCTTTTGCAACAAGCAAAGTCAATGGGGAAGCCAGATTCACTTAACAACCACATTGCTAACTTAACAACTGCAGTGATTCACTTAACAACTATGGCAGGAAAGGTCACTAATAGAATAGAATAATAGAATACCTTTATTGTCATTGTATTTGAATACAATGAAATTTGAAAGCTACTCCAGCACAGTGCCCCAAACACCACATCACAATCACACTACAGAGTTTTAAAAATTAAAATAATAATGATGATAATAATGATAATAATAATAATAATAATAATAATAATAATAATAATAAAATGCAGCAAAACTGACTTAACTACTGTCAAAATCAGAAATTTTGGACCACCTGTACAATACTTTATTTATTTATTTAACACATTTCCACCCCACTGCAATCAAAGTGTCTCTTCATATAGAATGTAAACAAGATTTAAAATGTCCACAGTCACATAAAAAGAGGTAGAAACGTTATCAGGAAGGATAAAAACAACTATAGTTCACAAAGCAACAGTAATAAAGCCATAAAAAGTGAAGAGGATATGTTGTAAAGGAGAAAGCTCTCCAAATCAGATAGCAAGCTGAGGCTGAAGGCTGCCTTGGGGATGCATAGCCAAGGAGGCTGCTATGCATTCATCATACTCCAATCGCCCCGTGCGTTCCCACAGGAGGGGCCTCCTTGGGGTACCGTCGGTTAGGCATTGTTGGCTGGTGGTCCCCAGGGCTAGGGCCTTTTCTGTGGGAGCGCCCGCCCTGTGGAATCAGCTCCCTGTGGATCTCCGTTTGGCCCCTGATCTCCGCTCCTTCCGCCGAGACCTGAAGACCTGGATGTTTCAACAGGCTGGTCTGCATTGACCTGGGGTGGGTTATTTTAATTGTTTTAATTTTTAATAGATTCCTAGACTTGTATTTGTTTAATTTATTTTTATTGTAATTGTATGGTTTTTTAATGTTCGCCGCCCTGAATCCTTAGGGAGAAGGGCGGCATACAAGTCTAATAAATTATTATTATTATTATTCTGAAGAGGGACAGGCCTTCTGCCAAAGCAGTTCTCTCACCATATTTCTGTCCCCAACAGTAGCATCTGAAGGTGTCAACTCACTGATCTGCTAAGAAAACACAGTTACAGTTGGTTTACAGCTGCAATATCCCAGAACTGACCAGTAAAGCATAACCTGGAAAGGCAGATAGACTATCCCTTCTGGAAGATAGCAGTTCCTATCTTTCTCGACAGCATCCGATTGGGAAAAGCCAAGCACCTCCATGTTTAGAGTATGTTTCTAAACATCAAGTGCTAAGGGCAAAAATTGGGAAGACCACCAAATGCATCTTTCTGAGCTTAACTTGCCCCAAAAAGGAATGTGGGTCTTGCTGTTCTGTACCACGTATAGGATTTCTTGCTGCTAACCTAGGATAACTAATAACTAGAAACTGCTGTATCTTTTGGTTGAAACTGATGAGAGTATCTTTAACTACAGCTCAAGCGGGGATGTATGGAAAGAGTTAATGCAAAACAACTCATGTGTTTTCCACAGGCAGCATAGCCCATAGCCAGGAATGAGAGTTCCAATTGCACATGATAAGTAGAAAGGCTCCCCATCTGTCAATGTCTTGCTAATGATTTGTTCAATAAGCTATAGTTCATGTTCAGAAGCACAGATGAAGCACTAGCTTAATATACACTGAAAAATGTAATGCCAGTTTAAGCATCCTTTTTAAAAAGGATATAAAAGTGCCTTACCTTCATAAATTAAAATAGACAGTTGATAAAGTATTTAGCTACTTCTATCCATATTAAATATGTAAACACATAGCTTGTTTTTCCTTTATATTTCCATTTTTAAAAAGAAGACCTCAATCAGCTAAATTAAAGCCAACAATACCATCAGTGAGAGCATTTGTTTCAAATCTCATTTTATGCATTGTAATCACTTCACAATTTTGGGCTGGCATCAATGCATTAATTTTTGATTGAATGGGCACATGGCTTCCCATATCTTCAAATATATATTAATCTCAAGAAATCAGGAAGCCATCCAAAATTTCAAATGATTACATGTTTAAAAATCATTAGCAGAAAAGTCATCAGTGAAATGAATCCAAATTTAAATCTGCTAAATCTACTAGGACCTTTTTGCTTTTAATACCTGCTGGCAGAGTAATGTCCCTTTGATGCCATTTCCAAAAGCTGCTTAAGTCTCTTAATCCTAAAGCTCATGAAAGGATGCGTTTCACATATCTCCTTGCTTTAAAAATATTTCCCTGGTGCACGTTAAATGTTTAAAGCCTTGACTTAACTAAAATCAACATTGACTTAACAATAAGACCAAGTTTTAATATGAACTAGGCTTATCTATTTTTATGTGAAACCTAAGCACTGGGAACTTGTTTATTAGCAGTTCCTTTAATTTTCCAGGTGTGTTTGGATCATTCTGACTATTATCTCCCTAGCAGAGACTTTCAGGGAATTTCCAGATTATTGAGTCTGTCATCTGCACCTCTATAAATGTCTGGTTTGGCTCTGCAACCAAACAAGACAGACACAGACTTCAACAGATAATTAGAACTGCAGAAAAAACAATTGCTACCAACCTGCCTTCCATTGAGGACCTATCTACTTCACGAGTCAAAAAGAGGGCTGTGAAAATATCTACAAACCCCTCATACCCTGGACATAAATTGTTTCAACTTCTGCCCTCAAAACAACACTATAGGGCACTGCACACTAGAATAACTAGACACAAGGATAGTTTTCCACTATGAAATCACTCTGCTAAACAACTAATTCCCACAACACTGACAAACTATTTATTAAGACTGTATTACTATTATTCTTCTCATCCTTCTTATTACCTATCTCCTTCTACTTATGACTATAACCTTGTTGCTTGTATCTTCACAATTTATATTGATTTATCTAGTTTCCTAGTATGATTTTGATTGCTTATTTAGTATCCTATGACTAAGTGTTGTATCTTATAATACTTTGATGAATGTATTTTTATGTACACTGAGAGCTTATGCACCAAAGACAAATTCCTTATGTGTCCAATCACAATTCTTCACCAATAAAGAATTCTATTCTATTCTATCTATGTGGCAGATGAGGTTTTTACAATACAATCATCCTGCATCAAACACAAGATTTTATGAGGGGGACGTCCAAAATGTACCACCTGCTTTTCACTGGTAACAATTCTACGCTTGCCCTATTTCTTTCCCACAGAGAAAATATGCCAAGGGAACAAATAAAGTGACAGGTGCACAACACCCTTTGATGGAATAGGTGAGGAGCCAAGCGGCAGATAGATCTTGTACTCTGACTGACAGTTCAATGTAACCTGACTGGATTAAATGTCCCCTCTTCTCATTCTCTGTTTGAATATCACATCTCTAATACTATCTCAGTGAAAGTTTATTTGTATCAGAAGTGCAGCATTCATTCATTCATTCAAAATATTTGTATGGCTGCCAATGTTAAGCACAACTCTGGGCAGTTCACAATAACAATAAAACCCAAAGCTATAAAATCATAAACCATTAAGCTATAACCACAGAATCATAAAATCAAAAACCCAGTGTGTTACTCAACTTCTTGGGATCAGGGCCATCTTAACAGCATTATGGGCCCCAGGCAGAGCACTGTACTGGGGCCCCTATGACAACTACTCACAGGAATAAAAATGTAAATGGTCGATATAAT
Organism: Naja naja; assembly: GCA_009733165.1. Taxonomy (NCBI): domain Eukaryota; kingdom Metazoa; phylum Chordata; class Lepidosauria; order Squamata; family Elapidae; genus Naja; species Naja naja. Next base: position 149,422,877 of record CM019149.1, on the reverse strand, counting down.
TAAACATTTATTTGCATGTTAGTATTAATTAAAAATGCAGTAAAGTGTAATAAATACGTTGCTGCATTTATATGATACAAGGTGCACTGAAGGGTTAACATATACAGATTAGTATGGAGCCCCTATGCTCATGGGGCCCACAGGCAAGTGCCAATCAGGCCCATAACGCTGTTAAGACAGCCCTGCTTGGGATGCTCCACAACCTGCTCCTGATATCTTCATTCTATCCCAGTGCCTGGTAAAAAGCTGGTTTAGATGGCCTTACCAAAAAAGCTAAAAGGATGAGGGACTGATGAATCACCAGGAGGGGCAGTCACAGCGGGGAGGGAAATGAAATAATGTAGTCTGTAGGATCTGATACTTCAGTATTGCATTAATGAATAGTTAGTAATTTACATAGTTTACATAGTTTTGTAGAATTAAGTCAGGAACATATAGACAATTTAACAATTATACCAATATAGTCTTTTTGGGGGAATTAACACTTATGCTTGCACCTCATGGCAAACTTCCCCAGCTTAAAACTTTCCAGCTTTGTTGGAACTGCAGCTCTCAATATTCCTCAATAGCAGACTCTGGCCAACACACTTGGAGAGCATAATGTTGCTGCCTATGACTGAAGGAGATGACCAGGCTGAGCTTGGGGGTAGGGGTCAAACACATGAATCAGTTTGGAGTCACTACGCCCCCATAAGAGACCTAAGTCCATTCCCCCTTGAAGACTCTTATCTGGTGCCAATTTGCCTTGACCATTAGTAGTTCAGATTCATGCATACAGTAGCATGAAATAAACTCGTAGTGCTTTTGAACTTATCCTGTCTCCTGAGTTCTTTGACTTCAATGACTTTTCCAATGAGAACATACAGGACTTTTATAACAGCCCTACCTCATGACCGGACATAATCAAATGAAACTTCAGGTTTTTCTGTTCAGGGAAATGATCTAATTCTCAAATCAGGGGCAGGGATTACGTGTCCAAAGCAGTTTCCTATACCTGCTTAATATTCTCCCAAACAGAATTGATTTATTCTATAGGATTCCAGCTGGAAAGGAATATGATTTATTTGGGTTTGCTATTAATGTCAGTTTGAACTTTAATTCTATTTTTTCCCAAGATGCCTTGATCAGATGGTTAAAAGGCATCCTTCCCAGAAATTTAAATACACACACACACACACACACACACACACAAAATTTGGTTTAATAGTTGAACCAATTAAACACGTGGGTTAAAATTTAGTCTAAATGAACATGATGTCTATCAGCAACCATGTTGTTTGACCAAACTACATGTCAGGGAGAAATCAACTCACAGCACATCCTCAATGTCAAATCATGATATCTGAAACTGCGAGAAAAATGATAGCTACATGAAAAAGAGAAGTAGTTCAGGATTATATTAGGACAGCTTGCATTATGCAGAACCAGATTCCCCTACCCAAAAGACATTAAGAGGTGCAAATTTGTCAAAGCAACGAAATATGGCTTTCAAGACAAGCTAACAAATTCACACTGCCCTATGCCTTCAATTTTCACAATGCATACAATGAATTTCAGAGGAGTACATGTCAACATAACATGGTTTATTAAGGTTTAGGGCAAGGGCAGGATTTCCATCTGTATGAGGGAGGGGGGTGTATCTGTAGCAGCAGCATTTTTGTCCTAAAACATAGTGCAGAATAAGGCCTAAAAATACACTCTCCAACCTTTGCATGACCTTTCTAAATTTTTGGTGAGTCACTAACAGAGAGAAGTAATTAACTGCATTCAAAGAGCCTAATGCGATTATCCATTATACTGCAGCACCAGTAGAGCTAAAGTGTCTCTTAGCCCAGAAAACATCTCACTCTCTTGCAAACTGAGGGAACAAGCCCTGCTTCCATCACTTACATCAGAGGTCCAAAACTTCCAACAGTCCCAAGGATGTGGAAAGCTACATTCCAAAAATGGATGGATTCCTATTCTGGGATGTGCTTTGGGAATATTAAGGAGTGAAATGGCTGCCTTGAGCATCTATAAGACTTAACACAATAATTTTGCCCCTTAATATCCTCCAACCCTTTTTAAAAATGCACACATACAAATCCCAACCCACACCCAAAGCAAAACAAAATTAAGAGGTGATCTGGAAGCCACAAAATGGATACCGCAGGGTCATGTATGGTCCCTAGGCTTTGGGTCATTTTCATAGTAGACTTACAGCAAACCACTTTAAAGGAAAAGTTTGACCGCTCACCATCCCATGTTCTGTTTCCTAAACAGCCTTAGACCAGGAAGGGCATAAAGGGTGAAAGATAGTCAAGACAGCAATGAATGGTCTCAAGTGAAATGTCAACAGATACAGATATAAAGGACCCAGATGCCTGAGAAAAGGAGCAGCTGGGTTGAGCTCTCTTTGCAATATGTTCCTAGCACAGCATTGCACTGCAGTCTCTCAGCAGCTTCCAAGTAACAAAGAAGAGTGACAAGGCAATATTCCAAGAGACAAAGATTTAAAAAATGGCTGTTGAAAAATGGCTGTTGAATGGTTGTTTTTTTAAATCAGGGTATGCTTCTACAAATATGACACATAGCACATACTTCAATTGACAAGGTTTCACTCAGGCCATTCATGCACCAATGGGTGTTTCACACAACCTTGTTCCTCTCATCCAAAGAATGAAAACAGCATTGTCTCTTCAAACTCAGTCCCTTTCATAGAGGCATGCTCTGGAACAATGCTTGCACAAAAGGGGCCACATAGCAGTACACTGCTTTGAGCAGGCTTCCCAACTTGCTGATGAGTCTCCTACTGCAGAAAAGCCAAGTCCTATGAACGTTTAGTTAACAAAGATGTCATATTTATTTGGCATGGCTTATTCTCAAATATATGCGTGCCTTAATTTGGAACGTTCCTCTGAATGGATTGTTCTGGTTCACTTTCATATATAATGAGATTGGAACAGGAGATGGCATGTTAATCTGTTGCTGTCATGCCCCTGTTGGAGTCTGACTCCAAGGGAGAGGAGGAACAGCCGACAGGGAGTGGAAGTGTGGCTCCGGAGGTTGTGGAGGAGGCTGGGCAGTCAGAGGAAGACCCAGGCCCATCCCCTCTCCATCCTAGGGCATGAAGGGAGGAGAGGATGGTGTGGTCTATGCGGGAAGAAAGGGCCTTGATCCTCTTCATGGGCTGCAGCTGTGAGAACTGGTTAAAAGGACTGACATGCATATGGACCAGTGCTGGAAACAAAGCGTCGAAATATCTCTAGTCTGTCATTCCTCTCTGAGTTTGGCGACCTTCCCAGTGTGTGTTCCCAGTGTGTGTTCCGATATCTGTGGACGTCTTCAAACCCTTATCTTGCCTGGTTTCCTTAATTGCTTCAATGTGGTTTGTGTTGTTTTTACTCTTTATAATTTATAGGCATTTTTAGTTTAAACAGCATTTCCTCTTTTTCATAACTGCTTGTGGGGGAGTTTTTTTGTCTCCAGTCAAGGATATTTGGAGCTTTGAAACAAAGTGAAGGAATAAAAGGGGCTTCACCTGTTTTTGTGACTGTGTTTATTTTGTATCCCACCCTGGGTCATCACAGTTCCTTTACTATAGTTCTTCTTCCTTCTGGTCTGATAAATACCTTTGAACTAGAATTGCCTACAGCACATGGTTAACATACAGGCTTCTACCCATTACCTACCCATTCACTTACTCATTAAAGTTGTGTTATGAAGACCCAAAGCAGCACAGGTATCACAGAATCATCTTTACCAAGTTGGTGACTTCTACATATTAGACTTCAGCTTCCATAATTTGGGTAGCTATTCTATGCTATATTCAGAGAGTTGTGTAAATTGATCAACACAAGTAGGTGTCATCAAGCTGGGGGAGGTTTTTAAAAAAATAAAAATGTAAAAAAAAAGGAGACTTCTGAAGTACCTTTAATGTTCCCATGGTCAGGGAAAAAGATAAATGTTTATTCGATGTTCTAGTACTATATGTACTGGGACTCGAATAATCATCTAAATACTTTTTCCATTAGTGAAAACATACTTCAGACTTCATCCCCGTGATCAGATGCTCATTTCTATGGATACTTGCTTCTTAATTGCCAAGCAGGAGCTGAAATGCAAAGGATTTAAACAGAAGTTCTATTTCTAACAGGAAGTGAAATTAGTTACAAGTACAGTATGGTTCATATTTATGCTGCCTAAGAGCTCTTTACCAGCAACAAAACAACCATGTTTTGTTAGAAGCTGACATTTGGAAACTTGCATGAATTACATCCGTTTTCCATTTTTTAACTGAAGGACTAAACTAAGGTGAGTGAGGCAGACATATCTACTAAAATACTATTCATAAGAGTGGAGTTACAGAACTTCAAGCTTTTATAGTAAACAAACATTTAGTTCCACTGCACATATTACTGTACTTAGAATCTCCTTTAATTGTAGACTCATAACTAGGAAAGGCATTAAAGCTCAACTAAGTCAGTAGCTAATACCATTAAGCAGGAAATCCAATTAAGCTATTTTCAAGTCACCCTTATCATTAGAGATCAAAGTAAGATCTGGTGTCCAAATCTGAAAACAAAGACCATTAATTACTCAGAAATCCTCCTGAGATTGGTGCCCAAGCCTTAGATTCTGCTATAGATACTTCAATAGGAGTTTCAGGAAATCAAAATTACATTTAAATGCTCAAGAGGAAGCCTTATCTTAATATTCCAATCGTACCTGACATGATTTTGTCATTCCTGACAAAACCCATTAAAAATATTATTACCGCATGAAACGGTTGGTTGTTACATTTGTTTTAAACTATCCCATCAAAGGTAACTTTATGCAATAAAAAGGATCCATTAGCAATTGTTACTGTATATTCCCAATTTTAGAAAGCCAATGGAAAATTATTCTATACTCAAAAACACATAGAGAAAGACACCCCTAAAATTTTATTTTATTCAGTTTCCAGTATATTGGGCATGTAGAAACAAGTCACTTTCATTTTCAATTTATACTGTCATTATGCAGAAATAAATCAAAGTGCCCATTCATTCTAAGCCCAATTATTTTTTGCACTTATACAAACAAACCAGATGGCAACATAAAGCATTCTGAAGGAACAGAGGAAGTATATATCTAATTAGGAGCGCTATATAAATGCTAGCAATAGAAATCTGTATATTGAGAAGTACTTATAGAAATAAAAGAAGTTTAAGATTATTTATCTGAGTTAAGTGCCAGGAGACTGGCTTGGGTGGAGTCATGCACAGGATTGCACTATTAATCATCTTAAACACTTCCTCAGTATTGGTACTTGAAATGAATGAAACCATGTTACTTAACCCTAGAAAAGGACACCAGTAAACTGAGGTCTCAGATCTATTAAAATTTATACTATAATTTGAAACAGTAAAGATTACAGTGCTCTGAATTCCCACAATCCCCTAGCTCAGAGGTCTCCAAACTTGGCAACTTTAAGACTTGTGGACTTCAACTCCCAGAATTCTCCAGCCAGGAGAATTCTGGGAGTTGAAGTCCACAAGTCTTAAAGTTGCCAAGTTTGAGGACCCCTGCCCTAGCTCAATGAGCCAACAAAACGCCCTTCGAAGTTTTGCTAACACAGATATCTTTCTGGTCCCATCAGCAATCATGATCAGCACATCTTCACAACAGAGAAGCCACAATGTCACAATGGAAAGAAAAACAGAAGGATTTTGGTGGGGAAGGGGAAGGGTTTTAAAGATTTGTAAGTTTATCTTTAGATAAAATTGTGTAGAATTAGTCAGTTTCGCCAGGTGACAGAAAGTGGGTTGAAAATACAAAATGTCATGAACTACAAACTGGTTAGTCCCTATGCTGCTGCAAGACTACTCAACACTTCTCCCTTTTCAGCTCCTCTGAACAAGGAAGGATGCCTAGAAAGCCATCTTCACCTACAGACAGCCATCAACTGCTGAGCTTGGTCAATTCAGAAATGTGTCTAATTTATTTCACAAATCTCTACAAAACCTGTTTAGGCTGTCTTTGGAGTTCATTATTAAGCTGTCAGAGGATAGGCCTTTTATCTTGATTAATATTTTCTGCCTGTATTGCCAACTTTCAGTTATAGATAGGACGTGTGGCACATTTAAAGATTCATGGCCTGTGCTTCATTTAGTGAACTATTCTCCTGCATGGTATTATGTAATAAATAAATAATATGTGATATTATCCTGCTGTTTCATTCTATTCTGCATCCTATCTCGCCCAGCAGAGTTCCATTTTGTACACAACATTTACTAATCCTTTTGGCCTCCTAGCATTTTTGTTCTCTTAAGTCCCTCAGTAAATTTTCTTCAATTAACCCTATTGGCATACTGAAGTTTGGAAGTCTAGGCCAATCAGAATTGCCTGTCTCAACTATAGCTCAATTTTTTTCTGTCACTAAAACACGTTGCATTTTTGCACACATTCTTCTGTCTCTCCTACCTGCAAACCAACATTAATTATTTTTGTTGGTTACTGGATTTGCCATGTTCACCTATAAACTGGGCACACATGAAATAAAAAAAATCTCTTCTCACCCTTATAGATGGATGTCTCTTCCTCGATTTGGGTTCCTCTATCAGACTCCTGAGACTTTGAGGGTTCTGTAGAGTCTCTTAGCTGTTCCTAACTCTACACTCTTCTGGACAGAGTTCTGATGGTGTTTCTTGGATCTGTTGGAACTATTCTCCAGCTTGGGTGTCACAACCCCAAGTGGTTCTACCACCACTGGGATCACTTTGGCCTTTACTTTCCATATCTTCTCCAGTTCCTCCTTCAGGCCCTGGTACTTTTTCAGCTTAGACTCCTTCCTGAAGTTGCTATCGTTTGGCACCACTACATCTATTATGACCACTGTCTTCAGGTCCTTATCTACTGTCATGATGTCTGGTTGGTTGTCTCTCATGCTCCCCCACCCTCTCTCTCCCTCACACATTTTCCATGTCTGTTAAATTCTACAAGGTAAAAACATTTCTATCAAAACTAGTAACTTGCAATTAAATCTTTTTTTTAATCTGCTCTGTATGTCTATTACTGAAGCTTAACAGTGTACCATACTGTTTCATATTCTTACATTGAAGGTTTATGTTAAGAAGCAAGATCATTATAATGATTTCTGGTCCCATAACTGGAAGGGAGAGGGCAGGAGGCCACACTTTCTAGGTTTATTTCACCCACCTTTAATTCAATGCTATGGCCCAGGCTGCCTCAAACAAATAGGCTTCCCCAATACATCACCAGTTAACCAATGTGTTCCAAAGATTTGGGTGAGCTACATGTCTACTGATCTTGAAGATTACAGGAATGAGGCAGTAATTCACACATGCATTAATCTAAAGTTACAACCTAGAAATTTCCAAAATGTAAAACATATTTGGATGGCATAAATCAGTAATTTCAGGACTATTTAATATATCTTCTCCCATTTGAGGCTATGCATAAACGTCCCTTCATGGTTGGTATAGGGCTCAATAATATTAAAATACAGATAAAACATAAGAAGGCAAGTGACTAAAAGCTATATTCCTATATCAGAAAAAAGAGTTAATTTGAATTAAAACCTCCAGAGATACATGAAAGCAAAATGTCACTTTAAGAAATAGAAAATGTTTTTACTTTAAAAAAACAACAACAACCTCAAAGCACTGAATCAAAGCAGAGTGTGTGGGAAGGAGGGAATTCTTGCTAGAAACTGCCAAGAAAATCATGTGGTATCCCTAGCCTTCTGCTCAAATTCAGTGGAAATGTCTTATAAGAATTGCTTTAAAAATTGCAAATTTAACTAGGAAATGAGATTGTCCTATACCTATATTTTGCTTTTTATGGAATACTTCAATGCACTGGCTCTCTTGTGGAGTAGTTTTGTTGGTGTCTGATAATATAATGATCCTGTTCACTGTAATTGCTGGTATAGCCCTATGGTGCCTAATGCACATCATAGAACACTTATACATAAAAATAAAACATAACTTTCCCCAAAATTCAACTACCTACAAATTCTAGGCTACAGTTCTAATTCACCTGGAGGGCATCAGATTGGAGAATACTGTTCTGTTGTTACTTGCTTACCATTATCGGACAGCATTCAAAATACACACAGAAAGAGGCTGCAATATCAACCTCACTTGTCAAAACATATGATCTTTATGCATTCTAAATGCCTAAATAAATGTGGTTTTAAATTCATGCCAAGAAAAACCAAAGCAAATCATACTATCTGATTTGTTCCTTCAAACATATATGCTTTCTTTTAAGATTCTGCTTCATAACCCAAACTCAATAGGTTACACATTAACAGCAGACCATTCAGTGATTTTTCACGTGTTTTGGGCTGAAATTCCAGTAATCCCTTGCACTGGTGATGCTATCTGGACCTTGTGGGAATTGAATTCTGAAGCAATCAGATTGACTATCCTTGGTATATATTTATGGCTATTTATTTCTTATATTTCTAGGCTGTCAAAACTCAGGGAAGTTTACAATTTTAAAAGAATGCATAATATAAACAGAAAAATATGCTATTGTTAATCTTGTGTCTTGTGCCATTTTTGTACTGTTCTTTGCGTTTAAATGCTTTTAACAATTGTAAAATGCCCAGAGCCAATCAGCTAACTAAGTGTGTACAACATAGAAGACTGGAATCTCTTGGCTGTTGACAAAACCCTGATGCCATCCTTTTCAACTCTCGAAAAATATTATGAGTTCATGAGATACAAATCTGAAATCTGAAAAGTTACTTATGAGATAGCATTACATTCACATCATCATAGCCCAGAATGTGTTGATTGTGTTACAACTTTTAAAAATATATTTATAAAAGTGTGTGTGTGTGTGTGTGTGTGTAAAATAACAGGTAGTCCTCAACTTACGATCACAATTGAGCCCCAAATTTATGTTGCTGAGCAAGATGTTTGTTCAGTGAGTTTTGGCTCATTTTATGACCTGTCTTGTCACAGTGTTAAGTTAGTAATCTGGTTGTTAAATGAATCTGGCTTCCCCATTGACTTGCTTGTAAGAAGGAGATTCAACATGGAAATAAGGAGAAATTTTCTGACAGTGAGAACAATCAACCAATGGAACAGAAGTTGCCCTCAGAAGTTGTGGGAGCTTCATCACTGGAAGCTTTCAAGAAGAGACTGGACTGCCATCTGTCAGAAATGGTGTAGGACTAGATGACCTGCAAGGTCCCTTCCAACTCTGTTAATCTGTATAATCTGTAAGGTTACAAAAAGTGATCACATGAATCTGAGACATTGCAACTGTCATAAATATGAGTCAGGCCATGTGTCCGAATGTTGATTACATGACCATGGGGATGATGCAATGGCTGTAAGTGTGAAAAAGTAGTCATAAATTATTTTTCTCAGTGCCCTTGTAACTTTGAACGGTCACTAAATGAACTGTTATAAGTAGAGAACTACCTGTACTACTCTTAGCTTTATAGCCCTAGAGATAAATACGTGTGTATAAATAAATAAATAAAAATTTATAGCTCTCATTGTAATGGAATAGAAAGAAAGGCAATAAAGAAGAGCAATATAATCAGGGCTATACAGTTAACAAATATAAAATTCATTCCAATAAAAAATTGAAGTGCCTAGAAAACTTATTTCAGTCTGGTCTTTTAAGATTTATTTATTTGTTAGGCCTACATTTTTATTTCAAGAAATAAAGCAGTTTACTCAGCTTTCTTCATAAGTTGGAGAAATCAACTGTTCTGACAGATGGTGACTGGCACAACTCAATTGGTCCCCGGGTCTTTAAAGATTCTGAAGTCAGGAAGATACAGTGGTTGCTATAATTCTTCAATTAGAGACTGTTCAATTGAAATTCTTTCAATGAAACCATGCATAAATGTGTGCCTAATGCCAATATGTATTTAGAATGAGACTTTAAAATTGCTTATTTCCTTTTTTTAACATAAATTTTATTTGTACATTTTTCTTTAACATACATGAGTGCTTAATGAACAGTTATTGTCTGGATCAATTTACTTATACATAACATCAATAAGAATAACAACGTTTACTTGTACATATTCTTCCAACTTCTAATTTCTACATTTATTGTCTAACCATTGGTAAAACAATCCCATGTTAAAAATATTCAGTGTCTTCTTTATCCTTTATCTTTAATGTTAACCAATCTATTTCCGCACAGTCTAATATTTTTAAATTATGTTTTCATCTGTAGGAATTTCTGCATTTTTTCAATATTATGCAAATACAATTCTTCCTGCTGTCAACACGTCATATTAAATATACAACCCCTTTGTCATGGTTTTCTGGTAATATACTTAACAAAAATATTTCTGGCTTTAATATGCTGCTTTATCATTTTCTCTGGATGTATAATATTGGATGTATTTTCATCCAATATTCATCTAATTGCTTATTTCCAATGACACTCTCCCATTATTTGTGAAAGTATTTTGCAGAATTAGTGGGATAAGTTCAATGGGAGAAAAAGTTAGCTTTAGCCAATAATTCAAATTATTTTCTCCATTGAGCTCATCCTGCTAATTCTGCAAGACATCTTTACAAATAGAAGAGCCCTATTGGAAATAAACAATTTTTGCAACTATTCCTCAGAATTTATGACCTACTTATATCTAAAGAAAATTAGGGAAGTGATTAAAGAATTGATTTGAAATCTTGGTCTACAAAGATACTTGAATGTCACTTCTAATTTATTGATGTTAAGAGCAATTTTAAAGTACCTATTTATTTGCTTCACATTACTAAACAGGACAGAGGAGTTTTCACTTTGGACAGATTTAATGTTATGTGACTGGTACTTTTAGTGAGCAGATACTTGAAAGTCACATATGAGCATGAGGAAAAAGACTGAGTCAGTGGAACATGTTGCATTGCTCCTTTTAACAGAGAAATACAAGCAGTGCCTGACGCATGTAAGAAATCTATTCCAGAAAACATTTTTAATCCAAGTTTTTGCTTAAACTGGACTTCAACCAACAGCCCTAAATGAGCAATGGATGGCATTGTCCTCCTTTGTGCTTTTTTAATGGTGCTCATTTCCTGCTCTAGATAATGAAGAAAAATTTCTTCCTTGTGGAGAAGGTATTCATCGTATTCTCTCAGCCAGCAACATTTGGATCTATATTTACTCCATCAAATTTATATCACAGGAATATCTGCACAATTTAATTACATAATGCACTTTATTGACAGATTGATCAAATTTATATAGCTTCCCATCTAATGAGAAGTGAGATATTTAAATATTTCATTAAGAATATGCTAATAAAATTAGAGTGGCGAAGACATAGTTATGTAGTATCCCCAAGTGAGATTTCTTAGAATGGCCAAATTTTATGTAGAAACCAATTGGAGACCTGTTCATTATATAACTTATTTTAGCAAATGAAAGTCTGCTATAATTGGCAGGGATACAAACAGTATAAATTTGGTAAGTTGCAGTTTAGGCAATATGTTTAAATGTTTTATTGTTGCCTGTAGAGATATATGTGTTTATAATGTATTATAGGTTTATGACATGCCTTTCCCTTCCTTTTCTTTGAACCATGAGATGGGCAGGAAGTGGATGGAGAGAGAGAGAGAGAGAGGGAGGGAGGGAGAGAGGGAGGGAGGGAGGGAGAGAGAGAGAGAGAGAGAGAGAGAGAGAATTGATGATGATGACCAACCCAAAATCACCTACTGAGGTTCCACAGCCAAAGGTGGATTTCCTGTTCTAGTCCAACAGATTAATCATTCTTCAATCCTAGTTATTGTGCCAATCTCACTCCTATGGGGTGGATGTTGCTCAAACAAAACACTTAATAAACAGAGAATATTTTCCTTCTTTGAAAATATATCAACGTTACTTGAAGACCGGTCTTACTGATTTAAAATACAGGCAAGCCACTCTGAAAAAAAAACATGTTCCTTTGGTTAATGCAGTACTAAACTGCTGGCTGTCAGGGCTGTAACGTTAAGTACCAACACCTTGAACTGAGTGTGTGTGTGTGTGTGTGTGTGTGTGTGTATGTATGTATGTATGTACGTACAAAGCACCCCTAGTTGTCCTAAATGGTACATGCATGCACCCACACCTACAGCCACATGATCATTTATTTATTTATTTACTTTCCACATTTATATAAATAACTCAAGGCAGCGAACATACCTAATACTCCTTCCTCCTCCTATTTTCCCCACAATAACAACCCATGAGGTGCACTGGGCTGAGAGAGAACGACTGGTCTAAAGCCACCCAGCCAGTTTTCATGCCTAAGGTGGAACTAGAACTCACCATCTCTCAGTTTCTAGTCTGATGCCTTAACCAGACTAGACCAAATTCCTTGTTGGGAGGGTCATATGTATAATCATTTGCAGCATTCCAGAGTCATGTTTCCTTGTACACCTGGCACTTGTTCAGAAATGCAAAGTTCAATATATGCACCAATTGATATTTGAAATGCCTGTTAGCTGCAGTATTTGTACCACTGAAATTCTCTTTGACTAAGTCAGACCTCCGACCCGTCTATTCTCTATTCTGTTTTGAATTTTTTTCAAAGTTGTAAACACTAATTTAAAAAAATCTCAACTGAAGATGGAACCCTACAAGCAAATAATTCATTCCATATTTGCAACATTTATATATTATCCAAATTTTAGTAGAAAAAAACCCCTACATTTCTGGTCTGGTACAGATACATGGCAAAATTGGTAAGGCTTTTTTCACTATCAGAATGTTCTCCCTATAAAAAGTATCACCTTTTGTGCAGTGAATAATCTCACTGCAAGAAAAAGATACAAATTGGACTCAATGTCTATAAATAAGCTATGACCTGTTTAGCTTCTATTCACTGGAAAACAAACTTAACACACTGAAGCCATTATTTCCTTGACTACAGTGCCTGTTTTGCTTTATTTGAGATTAATTCGAGACTTCAAAATATCTAAGGAAATTTGATTAAAGATAGAAAAAATTCATAGAAATCATATAACCAACTATATATTGTCCTTAAGTGACTTCAAGTACTTTATCAGCAATTCTTGATAAATAAAAGAAGTGGAACCATTGACATCTTTCAGTTTAGAATACATATTAATATTTAATACTACAGAGGGTAGAAATTGGAGTCTCTAACACATATACCCATGGCCACCCCTATTTACTTTCGGGTTTAGCTCCAGAGAATAAGATACTTTTAGAAATTAAGTGCAAAATTTAACTTTAAGCAGATTTTTTCCCCAGATTAATATAGGAGGGCAAATCATGTTACTAAAAAACTATTAATTAGAAGCTTGCTGCAAGTTCCAAATGGCAAATCTCTCTGGCAACCTTTACTACTTCAAAGACACAAATATTATCATGCAAGTTTTATAGTCTCTGATAGCTGCTATTTATATCTCAATAATATCTTTATGAAAGCTTTAATATCAGTGGTATTTGTTACATACTTTTTAACTGCACACAGAAGAGAGGATTGATTTATTATCTGAGGCACTAGAGGGCAGGGCAAGAAGTAATAGATCAAAGTTTATTAAGGAGAGATCCAACCTAGAAGGACAAATTTTCTGACAGCGAGAACAATTAATTAATGGAATAGCTTGCCTCATAGAGTTGTGGGTGCTCCATCACTGGAGGTTTTCAGAAATAGACTGGACTGGGGTTATCCCACTTGACTGGGATAAGGCTCCTGCCCTGAGCAGGTGGTTGGTCTAGTCTCTAGAAGACCAACAAAGTCCTTTCCAGCTCTATGATTCTGTGTTCTGTGTTGATAGAATATGCCTAGAGTGTCTCCTTATTTAAGTAGTGTAATCTTTGTGAAAATAAATTTACCACTGGGCTTTTTTATGAGGAAAAAAAATATTTCAACCCACATTATTCTAGCAGAAGCATTTCAAATAAGTTACTTTGCCTCACCAACATATTATATTATGTATGATTCACCTATATTTACAAATGCAAAACCAATAGAATCAGATTGTTCTTATTTTGCCCTTTTTAATGCATGAATTTAAGCAGCATTAAGAACACTGTTATAATGGAACTGTAATCAGTATAAACAAAAGACCTCTATGTCATATATTATGTGACCCATAGAGTTAGACAGTAGTCAAAATGATATAGAAAGAAATACAAGGGAGGATAGTTGGAAAGGAAAATAAATATGCATTTCCATGTGTGTTTCTCATAATCATCTTCCAGATTATCCCTATTTTAGGCCCTGATCCGATTTATTATTTTAAGGCATATGTAGAGGTTAAGATATACATCGTTCCACAATTAGTCAGTGACTGATGTGTCAAAAAACCCCCAATAACCCAACAACCTGATCTGCAAGGTAACTTAATTGCAATACTGAAATAAAAGAGATTCATCAGTTTGCCCAGGTGATATTGATAAGAAAATTTATTATTTCACAAAACTGAGGTCAGATCAAAGCAAATCCATTATTTTAGTTTATCTTAGTGAATTCATATCCTTTTTCTGATTGTTTCAAAAATATAGTTCTTGAACTATATAGGCATATAGTTGAATCAGACAATGAAAGAAAGGAACTTACTTGTGATGGGTGTAGTTAAGGAGGTGAAGGGAGGGGCTGCATTCCAGAGGAGTAAGAGGCAACTCAGTCCAGATGTTATGTGTGAGAGAATCAGAATGAAGAGAGCACCTCTTAGAGTTTATACTTATAGAGTATAAGAATAGTCCTCAATTTACAACAGTTCATTTAATGATTGTTCAAAGTTACAACGGCACTGAAAAAATGACATGATCATTTTTCAGACTTACGACTATTTCAGCAGCCCCATGGTCACATGATCAAAATTCGGACATTTGGCAACTGGTTCATATTTATGACAATTTCAGTGTCCTGGGATCATGTGTTCACCTTTTGCGACCTTCTGACAAGTAAAGTCAATGGGGTAGCCATATTCACTTAACAACCGTTATTAACTTAACAGCTTCAGTGATTCACTTAACAACAATGGCAAGAAAGGTCACAAAATGGGGCAAATCATTTAAATGCCTCACTTTGCAACATACATTTTGGGCTCAATTGTGGTTATAACTCGAGAACTACCTGTATTGTAGATGCAGATAGTAGTGTCCTCAATCTGGGAAGATTTTTGCCTACAGGTGTGAAGCAATGAAGAACTCAGCTTGGAAGAATCACCTCATGCTGTTCTTAGTTTGAGGCCTGATCCTGCTTTAGAGAAACAGCAGCAAATGCATTGCTTCCAAAATATGAGAACGTTACTGAGAATGTAGTCCCATGTATTGTTCCAAGTGCTTAATCAAATCTTTTTTCTGTGACTGCAAACCCAGTCATATCAGAAACAATTGCAGCCGCTTTCCTCTTGGAGACAGAAAGCATTATTACATCACAGAGGAAAATCCTTTCATTCTATTTAGCTAGTTCCTAATACAGATATAGATAATACATTTATTTACTCTGCACAGTATGTGAGCTGTTGCTTAAAGTTATCAGCTTAATGAACTTCAGCAATCTGTTTAAGCTTGAGCACTGATCAACCTAACAAATGGACTAATTTCTGCCCATTTCTTTCTTTTTTTTAATTACATTTATATCCCGCCCTTCTCCGGAGACTCAGGGCGGCTTACAATTTTTGGAGCACAACCCAATACGCTCAGCAATAGCCTTCATTCCATTGTATATGCCTGCTTATTACTAAGCGGCATTTTTACAAAGTCAGCTTATTGCCCCCAACAATCTTGGGTCCTCAATTTACCTACCCCGAGAGGATGGAAGGCTGAGTCAACCTTGAGCCTGGTGGGATTCGAGCCTGCACTAATTGCAGGCAGCTGGAACTTAAGTGCTAGGCATTTAACAGCCTGCACCACCAAGGCTCTTTTCTTGCAGTCGGTTCAGCATAATGCTTCTGCTACCTCCACTTTTAACCACTCAGAAAGGCAAAATTAACACTGGTGTAGGTTTGTTGTAATTGCTATATTGGACATGGTTTCAATTTTTGATATTGACTGGGGCTTGAAAGGAACTCTGCTGCAATTCTAGGAATCTTATTTTTCTTTAGTTCTCTCATGGCTAATTGTTGCATCTTCTTCCAGCTGTGGTGCAAATACAGTTGAATTTAAAGCAGAGAAGTGGGGAGGAACACACTACTTCCTATTCCATTTCAGAAATTTATGCAAACTGGATATTGCATAACTGTCTAAGCTTGTGGAACCCACTACACGTAGCCAAAATATAGTGAAAATATTTGAAGAAAATGTTTCCTTTGGAACTTAGGTGTTGTTTTACAACGGCTGTTTTCTGAGAGACGCCGTCTTGGATTACAGAGAAAATGAAGCACAATTCTGATCAGTTAAAGGGTAATGAGCTTCGGTGATAGTTAAGTCCAAGAACAATCACTAATTAGTTGGTAAAACGAAGTGAACAAGGGAGGGATTAAGAACATGATGGACCCAAAGGTCTGGCTAGGAAGGCTGATGACTGGAAGAAGAGAAAAGCGGATGGCTGAAGAAAACCAAGTACAGCACTGAGAAAGAAGCCAGACTTCCAGGCTGAGACGATGCTTGACAGTGGACACTTGAAAACTAGGAGAATGAAGAGAAAAAGACATCATGCCTTTAAACACTGGAGTTAACAGGGCTTAACACTTGGTGATTTCAAGCAGAGCAATGGGCAGAGGAAGAGAAGATTTAAACACATAAATCACTGAACTTCAGAAAGTTATTTTTAATAGTATGAAGTGCTGAACAATGGAACAATATGCTTGGGTGGATGGTGATCCATCAGGGATATTGTACTAGTGAACTAGTTGATCTCCAAGCTATTTTTTCCTATGGTACTCTATGATTCCACAATTCATTTCATTATATCACTGCTGTTGCAACTTGTATCAGGCAAAGCATTGCTGAGACAGAAGAAAAGAAAAATGCAATCCAAACATTGCAGTAAAATCTATGGGGACCCTGGAACTCCTTGCTGAAAACATGGCAGGTTCTCTGCCAAAAATGTAGGACATGACCGAGTTTGCTATGTTCCAAATGCTTCACCTACATCAGGGGTGTCAAACTTGATTTCACTGAGGGCTGCATCAAGGTTGTGTTTGACCTCGGAGGGTGGGGGTGGGGCATGGCCAGAGGATGGGCATGGCCATGGTGGGCATGAAATAGGACTTGTTGTTGGGGGCACTTATGGTGGTCAAGTGCTGAGGCAGAAGGCAGGACTTCCTTGACACCCTCCCTCATTCTCATTATAATCTCCTTCCTTCCTTCCTTCCTTCCTTCCTTCCTTCCTTCCTTCCTTCCTTCCTTCCTTCCTTCCCTTCTCTACTTTTTCCTTCCCTCTTCATTCTCCTTTCTTTTCCCTTCCCCTCTTTCCTTATTTTTCCTTCCTTGCCCTCTTCCCATCTTTCCTTCTTTTTCTTTGTCTTTCCTCTTTCCCTTTCTCCTTTTTTGTCCCTTCTCGCATGCTCAAATGCAAAAGGGGGAACATTTCTCCTTTTGTTTTGTTTTTAGTTTGTTTGATAGCCCTCTGCCAGCATTTTTGGCCACGGCTGCCTACTGCAGCCCTCTGCCAGCAAAAATGGAGCTCGCAGGGGGGGGAGCTCCATTTTCACTGGCAGAGACACCTTGGGCTGGTCCTTTGCTGTTTCCAGGTCAGCCCCATGGGCCTGATCTAAACACCCCATGGGTCAGGTCCTTGAGTTTGACACCCCTGACCTACAGTCTTCCTGGTGTTATTTTTATATATTCAAGGCCTCTACCCCAAATGTTCCTTATTTAACATATTGCTTTGCTTTCTACCTTAACTAGTTCAGTTAGAGTTACCCATGCATTATTGTTCTATAGAATGTTGAAATGGCAATCTTGCAAAACCTGCAAAAAGTGAGAATAAGTAGAACTGTGTCACTGGATGTTACTATTGTATTACACAGCACAGCTCTGATCAGAGGAAAAATAATGGCAGTAATTAAAATGCCTAACCTTTTTAAAAGCATCCCTGCACAAATTGTTATGTGATTAATTTCTTCAGAAGTCCTGGGTCAAGGATGTTTAAAATAGTTGGGGTTTGTACTTCACTCACATATTCATTTTAACCTCCTCTTCTAGAGTAAACTGGGACTTTTGAAGAAATTAATGTTTAACTAGGACTTAAATAACTATTGGCAAAGTGCAGGACGGTGTAACTTTATGAAAGGGAAAACCAGTCTAGATACACACATGGCTTATGCTGGCCACATCCCCTTCATTTCTGATCTTACTACATACAGCAGGAAGTTTTGAGAGGGACTTTTCATTTGTGTTCAAATGAGAGTAGCTAGGAGCATTTTCCCTCTATATATGAAGACTGAGAAGGACAGGAAGAAACATTGGGTGCAAATGAAGTCTTTATATGTATGCAGATCCTCTGTTTAGGAATCACCCCTCAGTTGCCTAATATCCTTTATTGTAATAAAGGATCCATAGGAAATGATAGAATGGCAGCTACGAAACAGAATATTCTGTCAGAACCAAGCCAAACTATCTGCCTAAGATGGTTGTTAAGTGAGTTTTGTCCAATTTTACAGCCTTTCTACCCACAGTTGTTAAGTGAATCACTGAAAGTATTAAGTTAGTAACACAGTTGTTTAGTGAATCTGGCTTCCCCAACTGACTTTGCTTATCAGAAGGCCGCAAAAAAGTGACCACATGATCCTAGGATACTGCGACCGTCATAAATATAATCTAGTAGCCAAGCATCTGAGATTTGATCAGCATGGGGATGTTACAACAGTGGTAAGTGTGAAAAACGTGTTTTTTTCCAATGCTGTTGTAACTTTGAACAGTCACTAAATGAATGTTTGTAAGTCAAGAACTACCTGTGTTATGAAATTGCAAAACTTTTTAAAACATGGATAAAATCAACAATGTACCTCCAAAATAAGTTTAACGAAGAAATATTTATTTATTCTGCAAATTTACCAGGCCACCCATCTTAATCTAAAACTTTTGGGCAAAAAGATACATATAAAAATAACAAAAACAACAACAATAATAAAGATGCCAAGCAAAAATACTCAACACCTTGGTTAACAAAAGATGAAACACAAATTGGGCTCCACTAACATCCTGGCCCTAAAGCATGAGGGAAATAATATTTTTTAAATGGCAATTTCTTTAATAAGAAAGGGCCTGGTTAAAAATAAAGTTAATTAAAAGAGCACCAATCTATGTCTTCTCATGGATTCCACTTTTAACCAGGAACTAGGTTCTCTTATAAGAAAAAAAAACGTAATGGAAATTTCATAATTAGCAGGCAAGGCCAACCCTTTTTCGCATATAATTTTTCCAATAAAAAGTAAAGTATTTGAGCATCAAGACACAGAAGTGAGAAATGAAAGCCAAATCCAAGCCCTTTTCCCACTCTCTTCCTGAGGGAGGGAGGGAGAAAGGGAGAGAAAGATATGATAAAACAAAAAAGCAATTACATAAATGAGAAACATTATTCAATATAAAGAGATGTAAAATGATTAAAATCCTTTCAAACGCACAGACCCGGTGGCATCACTGATAATAGCAAGGTTCTGAAAATGTTAATCCAGGACATGGCCCCCCTTCAAAAGGGAGTTGATTAGGTTAATGTAATGACAGTGACACAGATGCCATTGTAGATCCTTTGAAAGGATGTTAAAAAATAATACTCACTTTAGTGCCATCATAGTATGCTTCGCTGATGCATGGTATTCTTTATCAGACTAAGCAGTTTATCATAAGATTATAAGATTACTGAAATGCATCATGCACACACAAAAAATACACAATAGATCTGAAAACACTGGGGAGGCAAGGTACAAAAAAGATACAAAATTTGGAGAGGAAATCCCATATAGCCCATTTATTGAACATGCCAAGCATTCACTGAATATCTTCTTTGTAACAATTAATAGAGTTTTCTTTTTCCATGCAAGAATAGAACCTAATTGCTTTTAATGTACTCCATTATGATTTGGATTAACAAACCATATCATTTAAGCTGGTTTTGCTCAAAGGGCTGCCTACAGTACCACACTAGCTCAGAATTTTAGGATTCAGAGTCTCATCATCTTGAAAATACCAGATTGTAAAAAGCTAATTTAAATAGTAAAAGTCATCAGGTTGGCCAAACAAAGGACAATGAACTGAATTAAGAGAATGGCAATTCTGATCCAGATGAGAACTGAAGTCTCTTCTTTCATAGCCTTTATTGTGTAAAATATTTATCTTGTGAAGTTTTGCATTGGGAATATTATAGATTATCAATAATGGAATAACTTGTGGAACAGAAACTCAGCTTAAAGTTATTTATATTTCTTTGTCTGTAAACTGTAACCCACTATTTTTTCAGGTTGGCTCTCACACAACAAAGTACAGAAAACTTTTCCCCTAAGAAAACCTAATTTGAATTCTCATGCCAACATGAATAAAGCTATTGTCTAGAAACTTGGTACGGTAGGGAAATCAGCTGTTGGGTGGGCAGCGCACACGCATGCACAGTGGGGCTCTTCTGGGCGATCTCTCACATGCCGGCAGAAGTGGCTCTGCGTGCCACTTCCGGTACGCGTGCCATAGGTTCACCATCACAGGTCTAAAGGAAGCCTTCAAGCACTGCATAGGAACTGGGCTACAAATTCAGCATTTCCAATTGCTCCCCACATCAGCTGCCCAATTCTTGCCTTGCAGAACTCCATTGTCACTCAGCAATATCAGGCAAGAATATGTGACATGATTATGGATCTCACTGCTTGCTTTCATCTTTATACATGCTCCAAAACTTTTTCGGCTGCTACAGGTAAGGATCCTTTGGTTGGCCTGTTTAGCCTCAATGCTCTAATGCAGGGTTGTCAAACTCAAAGTCCAGGGGCCAGATCCGGCCCACGGGTTACTTAGATCTGGCTCGTGGGGCTGCCCTGGAAACAGTGAAGGACTGGCCTGTGGTGCTTCTGCCAGCTAAAATGGAGCTCGGGAGGGCAGAGGGTTGCAGGTGGCCGTGGCAGCTGAAACGGAGCTCGGGAGCCCATTTTCACAAGCAGAGCACTCGGGCACCCCTGACACAAGTGACATCGAGCTGGCCATGCCCACCCTGGCCACACTCACTCCAGCCCCCCGAGGTCAAACACAACTTGGATGCGGCACTCAATGAAATCGAGTTTGACACCCCTGCTATAACGGAAAGACCTTAAATCATTTATTTAAATATAAATAATATTCTTTGGGGAAAAGAGGGCCTCTGTATCTCATAAATTTTGTTATGGTATCTGCCTTTGATCCCCTTGCCAGGCCAAATGATTTCTGATACCATCTTTTCTAGTTCCTAGCTACTATTCAAACCACTGAGAGGGGTTGTGGAGGGGGGGAAGCTTTGAAATACTCATATATGCAGTAGGACACTTGCTAAGAATTGAATAGGTTTTACCACACATTAGTTATTGCAATATATACTAGTAAAAACACATGGAAGAAACCAACAGAAGAAGAAGAAACCAAAATGTGATTAATATCAGCTGTTTATTAAAGGCACATGTAGTTTTGCTTCCAGGAAATCAAACTACCCAAATGATCAGCAAATTTTCCTATGAACTAAAGTAATTCTGCCAAACCAGACATAAAATAGTACTATCAGAAGTCATCAGTTCATTATTTGTCAACTCCGTTAACGTTTACTTTCACAACCCTATACTTCCTGTTTCTTTCATATAAAAAAATAAGTTGTAGCATACTATGTAATTTCCACAGAACTCGAGAGAAAAGAAAAGAGAGAAAAGAGTTTTACCCAGTTCTCATAATATCTAAATAAGAGGTTGCGATTGTTGTATCTGAAGCCTGCAACACAGGAGTACTGTGTTTCCCCGAAAATAAGACACTGTCTTATATTTTTTTTGGCTCCCAAAAACATACTAGGTCTTATTTTCGGGGTAGGTCTTATATATTTATGGTGCCAAATAGTGGGTGTGAGTGTGTAGGGGGGGTGTTTTGCGGGTGCACAGTTGCTCCCTGAAAAGTCTTCCTGGAACTGGAGATTTACACTAGGTCTTATTTTCGGGGTAGGTCTTATATTAGGGCAGGTTTAGAAAATAGTGCTAGGTCTTACTTTCGGGGTAGGTCTTATTTTCGGGGAAACACGGTAGGAGTACTAATGCCCTTGCACAGATCTCACTTGGCAGGCATTCATCAAATTACAGGTAGTCTTTGACTTACAACAGTTTATTTAGTGACAGTTCAAAGTTACAACAGCACTGGAATATGTGATTTATGACCATTTTTCATAGTTACCACATTTGAAGCATGCCCATGATCATATGGCCAAAATTCAGGTGCTTGGCAACTGGTTCATATTTGTCCCAAGGTCATGTGATCACCTTTTATAAACTTCTGACAAGCTAAGTCAATGGGGAAGCCAGATTCACTTAACAACTGGGTTACTAACTTGTGAACTGCAGCAGTTCACTTAACAACTGTGGCAAGGAACATCATAAAATGGGGCAAAATTCACTTAACAAATGTTTGTTACAGACAAAACAACCATAAAAACCATTTTGTGAGAATATATGAAATATTTCTATCATAAATTGCTAGTTACTAGTTACATTTAAAACTGGATAAAGAAAAAATAGAAAACAAACTATAATTCAAGAAGAAAGAGATGGGAAAGAAACAAAAAGCTAAAGTCCTGTTATAACTTTATATCTATTTAATAAAATATTATAGCCTTATATCTACATAATACACCAACAGACATGAAAAATGGATCAGAGTATCTACTCTATTTAAAATACATGAGATTACATTTCTCACTCAACAGGAGTCCTGCAATCTTAATTACTGAAACAAATACTTAATTGAAGGCAGTAGCCATATAAAACTGTTGGCTGGTATCCTGCATTAACCAACCAATTAGCTTTCATTCATAATAAATTAGGTACACTGTATCAAGCTACGAATGTGAGGATGTATTGGTTATTTATTGGAAACAGATGGCTGAGTGAATAACCCTAAGATTGAAATATGCTGCTTTCCTTCTGTTCTATCATTGACATCACTTGGGGATAGTCAGATAATCAAGAAAGCAATATGAACACTGTTTGCCTTTCTGCGTACAACAATGGTGAAAAGTTTCCAGCAAGCAAAAGATTCTCAGCCTTCAAGGTTTCCACTGTTTTCTTGCTGGGTTATTTTGTTTGTTTTTTCTTAAGATCAGCAGCTGTACATTTGTTAATCTGGTTCTCAGTTCCAACAAACAGCTTTGCTAGACGATTAGAGCCATGAATTATGCAGAGTGCAGTAGGTCTATCATAAATAGAAGGATTGTATTTAACATGTAATGTTTGTGTACAAATTCACATCCATCCAAAAAATCCGGCCAGAATGTTCTAAAGAACTATTAGACAAAAAAATGTTTTTTGAAACATTATGGTAGATCTAGTTGGTCTTATGTGCACTGGAGTTAGAGTGAAACAAATATTATTATGTGAAAGCATCTTACATCAAGAGAATGAAAATATTTTTCCCCTGTGATTATCAAATTATATGCAGTAGTGCAAAGCTTTATTGTCTTACTCATACTCTTTAAAATCAGTCGCATTTCAAAAGAGTGCAATTCTTACCTGAGGCAATGAAGAAAGTGTAATAATATAAGCACATTGTGTGCAGGATTGCTTAGCCTTTAGGCAAGCCTGAAATGAAGTTATTTGAAAGCTGAAGAATTATATTTTCCAATTTAAAAATGTTATCATTAATGCTGCAACTCCCCCATAATGAAGCACTTTTCTCCATTATTAGTTTACATATTGTTAATTTTAACAATAGAAATGGAAGTGCTCCAAGAAGGAAGAATACTTATAATATTCAGAAAAACTTAAAATGTTATCTACTTTAAATATGACATTATATAGAGTGGAGTCCACTCTATATAAGGGGGGGAGGCTTGTTAAGGAAAGTAACAGTTATTTCTATATACACTTTTTTGTGGAGTATAAAAAGAGTTTAAATTCCACAGGTGATCCACAATGAGATCAGTTCTTCACTGGACTTTCTAGCCATGCTGAAATTTGGGATAATTAGAAATCCAGTCTACTGCTAGTCAGTAGGAGCCAAGCACTTCAATCCAGAAACCAAGAAACTCCCACCAAACTTCCTTTACATAAGATACAGGAGAGTGTTTGATGGAGAAACTCAAAACTGATCAATGGCAAAATGCCCCCCCACCCTCCTTCTTTCCTGGGGGAAATGCAGCTGAAAAGAAGGACTTCAGCCATTTAATAGCTGAAACATCATCCAACTCTCTTCCTAGCAGATTATGAATGGTAGTGTAATGAAAAAATCTCCAGCTATATTGGAGGGAGGTGTTAAGAGGGGGTTGAGTTTAGTGTCCTTGCTTTGCAGGAAGCAATACTGGCCTGGCTTCCCCCTGAATCCTCAAAGCCTTATCTGACTGTTCCCAAGGGAATGCAGTCAATTTGGTGAGATACTTGTAACATGGATGGTCCCACAATGCTGCTTAGAAGACAGCATCAAACATACCATAACACACAACAGGAGATGAATGGGTAAAACCTATTTTGAATTCTTTCACATTACTCTATCACATTATTCAGATTACTTCCCCAAAATAGTTTTACCAAATAGCTTTTTAAGGCTAACTGTAGAAAACTCCAAACTGAAGTATAAAAATATCAGTTTCGTTTCAACTGACAAACAAAACATCTGTTTGTGGGCTTGTTTTACATATAAACCTAAAAAAGGCTGTTTTTAAAAACAGAATTTCACATGTGTAGTGATTATTTAACATTCCAACAAGAACTGGTAAAGGCTTTCTGACCAAATAAAATTATTCTATTTTGGGATAGCTGTGGGTAGTTGTGATTGTTTATAAGACAAATTCCATTTCCAGTGGCTGATAGAAAGACTTATTTATTGAGGCACAGATGTTCCTTGCTTTAATGTCTACTCATAACTTTGCTGTCTGGTTTATCTTTCAGTCAGTATCACTGTTCCCTTTCTCTGTGTTTTTGATGTTTTACTGGTGTTCCCAAAGTGGCATTCCACGGGCATCTAAAAAAAGGCCTCTTGTGACTCTGAAGAGAGTATGAAGCCACAAGGACTTGCACCCAAGGATACTCTGGTCCTCCATGAATCTGACCGCTTTTAAAAGCTGTAAAAATATAAGTGGCTACAAACTGAACCCCGAATGGTCTGGAAGATCCATATAAACTTTTCTATTTGCAAAGCAAAAAATTGCTAATGCTGGAGGAAAAGCACAACAGGAGCAGTAGTCCCTAATTACTGCTCCACAAGAGGTGAAATTCACATGCAAGTTTGTCAAAATCCATCTGATATCAAGGTGAGTTAGATATACCACAGAATAGTTTTCAGTGGCTGGCAAGATTTAGGCAGTGAATAAAGCCTCTAAGAACTTTTCCAGTTTTTTTTTCTTTGAGGAGAGAAATAGGTTCTTTAAGTAATTACACAGCTTAATAAACCTATTTTACTTGTTTGATTTATATCCTTTCTTTTCTCCAGGAGCTGAAAAGGGCCTATTCTCTCAATTTATGCTGACAACAATAACTCACTGGGCTGGGCTGGACTGGGTGGGTATGATTGGCTCCAGATCACTCGTAGATTTTCATGGCTGAGGATGGGCCTAAATATGGACCTATCCATTTCAATGACTTTACCACAATATCCCACTAAAATTAGACAACAAATGCAAAAAAATGTCCCCCCATTTTTTGTCTTATTGCTGAGGACCAAATCTGAGAGTCTGTTGAGCTGTACTGTATGGACTTCTGGTTCTACTGCTTATATGATACTGTTCCTTTAAAGCAAGCTTCACACAAACACAGCTGGTTAATTTCCTGGTCAAAATAAGCTTGGTTCTCTACAAATCTCACATTAAATTTTAATCACAACACTCAATTCCTAATAGCAATGGGCTTTTATGAACAGCAACACTTTTTAATTCAAATAATGAATGCAATGCCTGTGGATTCAGGAACTAAAGTTAAAATACACAATTCTATTTCTACTAGCGTGTGAGTGAATTTTAGACAAGAAAATGGCTACATTTAGAAACAATAATGAAACACTGCTATTTCACCGATGGAAATATTTGGTGAAAAGTAGGATATGCCTAAAATTTTGTTCAACGTGGAGTGTTAATATTTATTAGAGCTTTCATAAGGTTTTCTTAATTTTTGCCATCAAGATATGATGAAGTTGGCTTCATATAATACGTGTGTGCCTTACAAGCTTTGTATAAACCACACCTCTGGCAGTAAAGTCTAAAGCAGAAAGGAATTATTGAAAAGGTGGGCAGTAAATTTCTTTGCAATAATGTCTTTCAATATTACAATAATGCTTGGCATTATTCACATATGCAGTGTTATTTCTTAAGAAGAATTGCATTAAGAATCATGGTAGATGTTGGTTGAATACAAACAACCTTAAAGTGGCTAATATAAAACAAAGTAGGGTATCATCCTTTCTGCTATGCTCCCATAATTGCCTCTTGTTTCTCCAGCTACACACAAGCTTCCCTTTTCAGGATAAACACACAGTTTTATCGCATGGGTATCTTGTCTTATCATAAGCAAAACAATGCCATTACTGTAATCTTATCTTCACCGTGACCCTGAAAAATATTTGAGGCTTGCTTCACCCATTTAGTGGTTAAATTTGAAACTAGGCTTTCCTTATCAAGATCTATTGTGCCACTGCCCGTAAAATACATGTTAGGTACAATTTGCTGAACTAACTGTTTTGTGCCACTGAAGTTTTTCGGGGGCCATAGGCTTATCAGGCAACAGTCAGAGGTCAAACAAAGGAACAGCAACCTTTTAAGGTGGCAGGCATCATAATGCAATGTGGTGCAACATCACAGGTGCCAAAGATGCCTTTGGGGTTCTCCATTTGTAAGTCTAAGAATTATTTGTGGTGCCATCTAGTGGTGCTATGACTGCCACATGGCCAGACCCTTCAGTAGCCAAAATGCTCATAATGTTAGGTTATAGATCAGAGGTGTCAAACAACTTGATTTCATTGAGGGCCGCATTAAGGTTGTGTTTGACTTTGGGGGGCAGGGGGAGTGTGGCCAGCTCAATGTCACTCGTGTCAGGGCTGCCTGTGGTGGCACGAGCGCTCTGACAGCAAAAATGGGCTCCCGAGCTCCGTTTTTGGCTGTGATGGCCCCCTGCAACCTTCTGCCAGCAAAAACGGAGCTTTGCTGTTTCGAGGGCGTCCCCATGGACCATATTTAATCAACCTGTGGGCTGGATACGGCCCCCAGGCCTTGAGTTTGACACCCCTGTTATACATTCACTATATTCACACATCCAGCCATTAGCTTCCCCTGATAAACAGCATCATCAGCAAAATGGATTCTTCACTGGACTGCAGAGCAAATGGAACAACTTTTTAACCACTGGAGACAAAGGAATATGGCAGCAAGCAAAGAGGGAGGGAGCTCTCCTATACAAGACGAGGTCCCTCTTGCCATCTGAGACATGACATCATCATAAGCAGCAAAAAGCCTTTATATAAGATACCATTACAGTGAGTGACATTCTGGGGGTCACAGAAGGAATCTCTCCAGGGATGGGCTTCAAAAATTTCAGCAACGGGTTTTTTGCCCAGTTGCTGGTGGGCGTGGCCATGGTGGGCGTGGCCTAGTCGACCTGCTGCACCACGGTGGCGGGGGGTGTTTTCACCCTTCCCAGGTTCCAGAGGCTTTCCTGAACTTCTGGGAGGCCCATTTTTCACCCTCCCTGAACCTCCATGCGGGCTCTGTACTTACACCTTGCATCCAAAACAGGCCACGTGGAGACTCCTGGGAGAGGAGGGGGCAGGGTGGGTTGAGTGGGGCCAGCCAGGGGTGGGATTTGGCAGTTGTCTGAACCAGCCATAATGTTAGCTATCAGTTCTCCAGAGCCCGGGTAAACCCATAGCAGCCCACCCCTGAATCTCTCCCAGAAACAGTGGAAAAACAGTGAAGTAGATGGTATTACTCTTCGCAGCAAATTGACTAGAAGCATCTGATGTGCTTGAAACTAAAGACCATAACTGTAGTTACTAAGCTTATTAGTGCTCACAAGATTATGAAGGTTTTCCAACAGCAAGTCCAGAGAAAGAGTTGCCTACCCCTGGTCTAAGAGTTTCTTCATCATGAAGGTTAAATTCTTCAAACTCCAAAATTCAAAAAAATCAAAAGCAATTTTGCTGAATCATTTCTTATACTATCTATTGAAATTCTCCTGAATGCCTGAACTATTAAATATGAGCAACTTCTAATTTTTTTAAATTTCATAATTTCCTGTTCCTTCAAGTCATTCACCGCAATGGATTTCAACATTTCATAGGTTTCAGCTAATATGTACAATGTCAGCTCAAAGGGAAGGGGCATGTGAGGTCTAATTCCATAAGTGTTCTTTTCTGTTTCCATTTTGGTACGTGTTCCTTCTATTTCTAATAAGCGAGGCAGCCTAGCAATCTGGGAAGGAAGGCAGGGAGACTAAAACAGATTAAGGCAGAACAGACAGATGAGATCAGTACTCTTTTGTTTGACTGCAATCCCTTTAAATTGTAATGGAAAGGAAATTGAGGATTGGCATATGTTTCCTCCAGGTGGCATATTATGGGGGACAGAAAGCTTTGGTTCCTACAAACACAGGTCTTTCCTAAGCCAATCATGGAAAAATCCTTTAATGATATTGTAGCTCCAAGAGAAACAAGGGCTGCAGATATTTTGAGAAATCAGATTTGGAGGCAGTAATAAATTCAACTTATTTAGCTCCTCCACATCATACAGTGTCAGAGCATTTGCAAGATGACTGCTATTATGAGACAACCCAGGAGCAAAAGACAGAGACTTAGACATTAACAGTGCTTTATATACAAGACATATACAGAAATATACGTGGTAGGCAAAATACCTGACAAGCAATCTTTCTTCTTAACTCTACACAGAGAACTCTGCAATGAATACTGGACACAAGGAGAGAGAACACTCCCTCTAATGGCTGCCTTTATATAAACAATTCTTAAAAGGGTAGAACCCATCCTCAGTCTTAAAGGGGCAGTACCAATGCTGATTCATCTTCAATTGCATCAGCTTCACTGCTGGTTGGCTCTTAAATCATACAGGTAGTCCCCTTAAAACATACAGGTAGCCCCCTTCTTACAACCATTTATTTAGTGACCATTCACAGTTACAACAGCACTGAAAAAAGTGACTTATGACTGTTTCTCACACTTACAATTGTTGCAGCATCCCCATGGTTACATGATCAAAATTTAAACACTGGCAACTGGCATGTATTTATGATTGCTATAGCGCCCCAGAGTTATGTGATCACCTTTTGCAGCTTTCTTACAAGCAAGTTTATGGGGAATGCCAGATTCACTGAACAACTAGAGGAATTCACTTAACAATTATGGCAAGAAAAATTGCAAAATGGAGCTAAAACCACTCAACTGTTTTGCCTAACAATGGAAATTTGGGGCTCAGTTGTGGTCATAATATGAGGACTACCTACATTTCAATAATATTTTAAAAACTTAAAGAGACAAAAACTGAACTGCTACAATGGGGCTGATTTCTAAAGTTACGACTATGTCCATCAAATACGTGGCACATTTATTCATTTATTTAATCACATTTAGAAAGCCATCCAACTCCATAGGCAGTGCAGGACATTAGAAACAGCCAGAACCAAAGGAAGAAAAGAACAATGCACGTCCAGAAGAACAAACATTCCAACTATCATAAAATCCATGGCTTGGAGACAAAACCAATTTTCAAAGACATTTTAAATAGAATTGCAGAGAAGCATATACAGATATTGCGAGAGGAGTATTGTTCTGGGAAAGCGGGCACTGTCTATCCTGAAATAAAATAATTCCACAGACATATACCGTATAACAAAGTAAGTTCAAACACTGTACTAACTTACAATAGGGTTGGGTTGGGTTGGGTTGGTTTGGGTTGGATTTCATGAAGTCAGTTAATAAACCATAAACTAGCACAATATGTGGCCTCTGCCTTTTGTGTTGTGTGATGCCAGCTATGATCTTTTCAGAGATCCCTAATTGTTCAGGAAGAAACATAGGAAGCTCATTTGAACACTTGGGAACATATCCCCATGTTCTTGCAATATAATCACCATCTAAAAATGGTGGTCAAGACCAGTTACAAAATTCCAACTAACCAGAAAGTAAACTATTCTTATCTGGAGTCAGCCAGAAGTCAGCTTATCTCTTCTTTCTGTCTGAGTTGATGGCACACATCCAGATAAAGTCATGAGTTATTGCTATTCACCATTTTATTTTCTAAGTACAATAAATAAATTGATGCTGGCACTTTGGTTGCAGAATGGCAGTATCCCATTTACTGCTGCTATTTAAACAAAAGAATATTGAGTTTAAGAGGGCAGGTAGAAGTCTGTGTGCAAAAGGAGGCACCTGTGGTTTTATTAGCTCAGAGACCTCTTGTAATAATCAACCCGGATCTAAATTTCCCTCAAATATAATTTGGTTGGGGAAACTAATAACATTGAATTCCCTCTTGAACAAAGGTTTAACTGGGCACCATTAAGTTTCAAACATGAGCTCTACAATTTGGATGTATCTCTACCAGTGGATTTAATGCAAACCATGAATAATGTATATATCCAGCAAAGGTATGCTCACCTCATAACAAACCAGAGACAATCTGTGTATTCAGGTACAGTGGAGGACAAAGTCCAAGATACCCAACTTCTTATTTGTTCCTCTTTCATGACTGTTTTTGCACCTGCCTGTTCTTCCTGACCTGGCAAAGGTGAAAAGTTACTACATCCTTTGGTATACGCAGCTCCACCTGTAGCAATAATTTAAACTATTTTTAGAGTCAAAACATCTTCCTAACTGACTGTAAAACAATGCTTGCCAGTATTATATTCTTTTATCAACAAGCCAAATTGTACTAACACCCTTTAGTAATATAATACCACTGTTGCTTTATAAAAGAGAAATTGTGCCTACCGTCCCTGTCCTATTGTCCCCAATTATTAGTTCCTATTTCTTATATTTAAACCTATGTTTATTCTTATTTCTATTGTATTGTAAGCTTTTGACAAAATAAATAAAATTTTGATTCTTTCCCTTTAAAATATCAACCCCCCTCCCCCCACTTGCTTTAAAATTTCCTTGAATTTTACATCTCTGTTTGGGCATTGCTGCAAACTGAATCACTTTGATTCTGCACAAAAGGAGCGTGAATGTGCTACTACTGTAGACATCAGACTAGAAATTAAAACCAAACATGTAGTAATGATGAATTTTGAAGCCACTCAGTGCAACCAAAAGCTAGGCTCATGGACTCACCATAAAGCCCTGGGTTAGTTCAAGGAATGTTCATGAGTCTACAGTTCAAACATAATTAACTTTTCCTTAGTATATAGCCAATGGTTGCTGCTATGGCAAACCTAACATGAAAAAGCAGTTTCTAATACTCATTAACAGCGTTAGACAAAAATTCTCTAAACTTTATTGGTCTATAAAACATTATTTAGCACTCAGGCATAAAAATGTTCCAACCCTTTATTAATACAATTCTAGGAGTTGAAGTCCACAAGTCTTAACGTAGCCAAGTTTGGAGACCTCTGATCCATCAGAATACAAGTGTTTATAAAGTGGCCAGATTAAAACTTTCAGGATATCTAGTTGCTAATGTTGCCGTACAAGAAAAGAAAATCTGAAGCTGTAAAGACGATAGGAACATGAAATGTAAGAAGCATCAACACAGCTCACCACAGATGAAACAACTGCAAATTGACATTTTAAGCATCAGCAAATTGGATCAGATTGAGACTGTACAATTTCAGTCAGGAGATCACACTGTTTATTACTCAGGACATGAAATCCAAAAAAAGGCCAGCATTGCTGTACTGGTTAGGAAGGTTACGGCAAGAACAGTACTTGACTACAATGCAATCAGCGACCAAATGATATCATTAAACTTCATGGACAGCCCTTTAATATGACGATCATTCACTTTTGTGCTCCAACCACTGATGCAGAAAAAGAGCAGATTGGTGAGTTTTAGGATCATGATTAATTTGAAATCGAGAGAACAATGTGAGCAAAAGGTGCTGCTTGTGATTGGAGTCAGGGATGCCGAAGTTGGAAAAATGAAAGGAAAATGTAGTTGGAGTATATGGCTTAGGAGCAGGAGACCAACGTATCCAATGGTTTCTTCATGGCTGACACCATCTTCAAGCAACCAAAACAATCCCTCTATAGATGGACATCACCAGAAGGAATACAGGTAGGATGACAGCCACAATTGAGCCCAGAATGTATGTTGCTAAGTGAGACAGTTGTTATGTGATTTTTGCCCCATTTTACGACCTTTCTTGCTGGAGTTGTTAAGTGAATGGCTGCAGTTGTTAAGTTAGTGACATGGTTGTTAAGTGAATTTGGCTTCACCACTGACTTGTCAGAAGGTCGCAAAAGGGGATCAGATTTCAGGACACTGAAATCATCATAAATACGAGTCGGTTACCAAGAGTCTGAAATTTGATCACGAGGATGCTGCAATGGTCGTAAGCGTGAAAAACAGGCAGCGCTGTTGTAATTTTGAACAGCCACTAAATGAACTGTTGGAAGTTGAGGCTCACCTGTATGTAGAAATTGAATTGACTATATTATTGGTAAAAGTGTGCCCAATTATTCCAGGCTCCATTCAGTGGTGGGATTTGAATTTTTTTACTACTGGTTCTGTGGGCATGGCTTGGCAGGGAAAGGATACTGCAAAATCTCCATTCCCTCTCCACCCCACTAACCTGATTTCCAGCTCTGTTTTCCTGTGCAGGGCAATAAAAGAAGACCCAGTCAATCAGCTGGGACTCGGGAGGCAGCATATAGATGGGGACGGGGCCAGTCAGAGGTGGTATTTGCCAGTTTTCTGAACTACTCAAAATTTCCGCTACCAGTTCTCCAGAACTGATGAGAACCTGCTGAATACCACTTCTGGCTCCATTGCATTCTAGATAAATTACAGATTCTGGATAGTCTTCAAGGACAGCTTCATGAAGAGCATATTGCAACATCCAGGAGGAGGTAACTAAAGCATGTATAGGCATGACCAGGAAGTAGGCCCTCCCAATCTAGAAACTACAAGTAGCATATAAGCTGGAATTGTGCAAAGGCCCTCCAGTTGCCACTTGCTCCAAAAGCAAAAGCTATAACTTCAGGAGAACTCCAAATTACACACAAGTTATGAGTTGGGAAATGCAACCCCTGCCCTAAAGCCAATGGTGGATAACTGCCAGTTCTGGATCAGAGGGGCCACAAACCCGTAGACACCTAGTCTTGCTAAGGTTGAGCCTGCTCTTCCCTGTCCAGACCTCTTCAGCCCCCAGACACTGGGACAAGCATCACCTGGTCAGCTCAGAATGAACCTCTATTCAGTTTGAAAAAAATCAGTGATAAGTCTTTAAGGGAATGTCTGTAAACCCTCTCTAAACCAAACAAATGCACTCTTTCACTTTGTATTTGACGATTATTCCAGTTTTCCTGGCACTATTTTTTTAAAAAAAATAAACCACCTTCTCAGCCGCTCAAATATATCCAAGAATATTTTTAATATATTGTAAATCATAGCAATTCACATTATTGGAGTTGAACAGTGCTCCAGCCATTATTATATGAATACTCTTGGTTAGGTTTGAGGCAGAGAAGCTAATCCTATGAATGCCTCTCAATTCTCCAATGAATTCTACTGCTCTCTTCCAAAAAGAAGCCAGGAGAAATTAAAGACCTACTACAAATATATATATATATATATATATATATATATATATATATATATATATATGTTTTTGTAGATTTTCACGGGTAAAGGTATGTAGGTCTTGGTGTATTCGGGTCTTGTCCCGTGTAAGATTGAGAATACCTTGGCAACGTTTCGACGAAATCTCATCCGTCATCTTCAGGCTGGTGTCTTCAGCTTCGTTCTCCTGGGAGAAGTGTGTGATCGTGGCTGTTTTTCCCTTTTAAACTCTAGAGTTGGATGTGTTGTTACTTTTTGATTGGTTTGTGGAGTTGATGTATGCAGATTGGATGGCTTTTTCCTGAGACCCTGTGTGGCTGAGGTGCTGGCTGTGTGTCTCTCAGCCTTTTGTGTTGTAACGACCTGGGTAATGGGCTGTGTGATGACCTTCTGAGTTCTATTGTTGTGATGTCCTGGGTGTGGTGCTGTAATCTCCTGGGTCGTTGTCTGTGCTGCAACCTCCTGATGTTTTGTGTTGTGATCTCCTGAGTTCTGTGATGTAGTATCCTGGGTGGAAGGCTGTGATGTGGCATTCTGGGCCTTGGTTTGGCTCGAGTTTGAGGTCTGGCTATGTGTTTATAGCGTGTGTCAGTTTGCTTAGTTTGGGGGTTGGAGGGGGTGTAGCAGCTGGTGTTGCAGCCATGGTCTGGTTTCTGGATGGTGGTTGCCTTTCATCTGTGGCGTGGGCTTGGGTTTGAGTCTGGTGAAGGAGATTGGTGGTGGCATCATGTGTTATTTTGGGTCCGTGTTGGTTTTGTGGCTGGGACTCGTTTGTTGATTAGGGCTAGTTTCCAGATGTCTGGTAGGCGGGAAGTATCATCCCGTTTATTCATGTTATGGGGTGTTTCTCATTTCGATGGCTTCCCTAATTATTCTTTTGTTGAAGTGTTCAGTATTGGAGATAAGTTTGGATCCCTCAAAATCAATTTCATGTCCTGTGGCTTTAAGGTGCTGGAAAAGGGAGGAAGTTTTTCTTCTTTTCTGACTGCGTTCTTGTGTTCTGCGATGCATGCATTTATTCTCCTGTTGGTTTGTCCAATGTATGTGGCTGGGCAAATTTTGCATGGTATTTTGTAAACTCCTTGGTTTTCTAGCTGGATCTTGTCTTTGGGGTTTCTTAAGATGTTGGCTATTTTTTTGGTCAGTGCCAAAGGCTGTCCTGATATTGTGCTTGTGGAGAATTTTGCTGATTTTATCTGTGGTGCCTTTGATGTAAGGGAGGAGGGCGATGCCATTGTCCTGTTCTGTGTCTTGGTTTTTGGGGGTCTCCTTCGGATTAGGTTGGTGATTGTGCTTCTTTGGAATCCATTGGACATTAATACGTTAGTGAGGGTGTGTAATTCTGTTCTCAAGTGGTCTTTGTCAGCTAGGCGTTTGGTTCTGGAGATGAGGGTCTTGGCTACTGAGTTGATCTGTGCAGGGTGGTGATGGGATTGTGCATTTAAGTAGCAGTTAGTGTGTGTCTTTTTCTGGTAGATGGTGTGTCCTAGGGAGCCGTTGGTTTTTGTAAATAAGGACGTCCAGGAACGAAGTTGATTGTTGGTTTCTGTTTCCATGGTAAATTGTATTTTGGGGTGTAGGCTGTTGAGATGTGTGAGGAAGTTGTCCAGTTTTTCTTTCCCGTGTGGCCAAATTACGAAAGTGTCATCTACATATCTAAGCCAGAGTTTGGGTTTGTATTCGGATTTGTCTAGAGCATTGGTTTCAAAATGTTCCATGTATAGGTTAGCAATGACGGGTGAGAGGGGTGATCCCATAGGAGAGAATATTTAGGGAAGCCATCGAAATAGAGAAACACCCCCATAACATGAATAAACGGGATGATACTTCCCGCCTACCAGACATCTGGAAACTAGCCCTAATCAACAAACGAGTCCCAGCCACGAAAACCAACACCGGACCCAAAATAACACATGATGCCACCACCAATCTCCTTCACCAGACTCAAACCCA
This sequence comes from Naja naja, assembly GCA_009733165.1. Lineage (NCBI taxonomy): Eukaryota > Metazoa > Chordata > Lepidosauria > Squamata > Elapidae > Naja > Naja naja. The sequence goes on along the minus strand of CM019149.1, from coordinate 149,387,140 downwards.
AGCCCACCACAGATGAAAGGCAACCACCATCCAGAAACCAGACCATGGCTGCAACACCAGCTGCTACCCCCTCCAACCCCAAACTAAGCAAACTGACACACGCTATAAACACATAGCCAGACCTCAAACTCGAGCCAAACCAAGGCCCAGAATGCCACATCACAGCCTTCCACCCAGGATACTACATCACAGAACTCAGGAGATCACAACACAAAACATCAGGAGGTTGCAGCACAGACAACGACCCAGGAGATTACAGCACCACACCCAGGACATCACAACAATAGAACTCAGAAGGTCATCACACAGCCCATTACCCAGGTCGTTACAACACAAAGGCTGAGAGACACACAGCCAGCACCTCAGCCACACAGGGTCTCAGGAAAAAGCCATCCAATCTGCATACATCAACTCCACAAACCAATCAAAAAGTAACAACACATCCAACTCTAGAGTTTAAAAGGGAAAAACAGCCACGATCACACACTTCTCCCAGGAGAACGAAGCTGAAGACACCAGCCTGAAGATGACGGATGAGATTCGTCGGCGTTGCCAAGGTATTCTCAATCATACAGGGACAAGACCCGAATACACCAAGACCTACATATATATATATATATATATATATATATATATATATATATATAAAGATACAGTAAAAAGAAGCAAAGCACCATGCTTATTATTAATTTATTTTTATAACACACAAAGTATTCATGTTCTTTTCATGAAAAAGAGTGAATACACATTTAATTTTACCTAATTCCCAGTAATTTCTTTGTCATGCTTCATATAATTTGTACTTAAATACATGTCATTAATTTCACAATCACTTTGTTCTCCTGTTTGATCTGCAAAACAAGCTGTCAAGATGTGGGTTAAACTAGTCAGTGCAAGGCCAAAAGGGTTGCTTCAGAAAATTTAGCTTCCAGAATATCAAAATTCCTAACAGCAAGCAGACATAAATGTCACTGTTTTACATGGGATAAAAGGCTGCTAGGGTTTTACCAAGTTATATCATGCAATGCAAAACAGAAATGCTTGATGATATATAATATATCCAATCAAAACTGAAAATAAGAAGCCACTAAAACAGTCTTATTGTGGTGAGAAGCAAAAAATAGAGTTATGGCCAAGATCTAAAGCAGAGGTCTCCAAACTTGGCAACTTTAAGACTTGTGGACTTCAACTCCTAGAATAGCTGGCTGGAGAATTTTGGGAGTTGAAGTCCACAAGTCTTAAAAGTTACCAAGTTTGGGGACCCCTGATCTAAAGGCCTGACTAGTCCCCTACATTCTCCAAAATTGGGTTCTTGGTTGCAGACAAAAAGATAATAATAATTCCAGAACTGGTCCTTTGGATTCCAGCCTATGAGACTACATGAGGATTGAGCTCTTCAAAATATTTGCAATTTACAATTTACAAGACCTGCATGATCATTCCTATTATTTAAATCTTCTCCAACAGAAAAAATTAAGCTTCTTTTAGAAGGATTAAAACAACTGCATTCACTTACAGATTTTCAAACCCAGTAGCATAGTTCCAGTGTGCTGAAATATACCTTGGCTTTAAATCATGCCTTTGATGCACAGCGATAATGCAAGCAATGACGGAAATGGAGAAGACAGTGATCAAGTGAAACTGATGCTTGCAATGTTCAAATTTAGAAATGTAAAGAAAAGGCCCAGGACATGATGGAAGGTGATTATATACTTACATGAGTTCTTCCAAGCTGACAATATTTTGAATCTTTAGAATCATCCATTCACATGTCCAGAGTGATTTTTAAACAAATAATATGATATGAAGATATCACTTCAAGAACCTTGCCCTTTTCGCTGCAGTGCTTCAGAGAAATTCATAGCATTGCAACTCAATCACATCTATAGGTTGGCTGTTCATACAAATAAAATATGAAAGAAAAAGAAGAAGGGGAAGAAACATTTTGCAGCCCCAGCAGTAGTCCTTCAGCACACAGGGCCAACTTCAATTTCCCCCTTACTTTAACATGCATCTAGGGTAGCTATCCCATTCTGACACCATCCAGATAGGCTAATATATGCTGCTCTTTCTTGCTCAACTACTCTTCACACAGCCTCAGCCCTTCTACCTTCTTCATTTTCCAAATAGATGGAAAACAACTCTGTCTTAATCAGCCAAAGAACAGAGGTCTCATTGGACAAAAGATCCCAAAATAAGCAAGGAAATTGTGTAGCCACTGCACAGATTTGATTTAAACCTCTCCTGGGAAAGATGTAATTTTCATCACTTAAATTTCCATTAGGTAAATTTTATTTAACTACTCATTTGGAGAAAATACACATGTCCTCCTTTCTCAGAATTATAATTCTTTTTTAAAAAAACATACTGATTATTTTAAAGATTAAATTTCATTTAAAACTTGGGAATAATGATTTGACTGTATTCTGTAATACTAAAGCAGGTATTTACTTCTCAAGTCATTATGAGGAAAGTCATTCATAAACAGAGCATATTATTGAGACTTCTGGGAAACAGAGGCAGATTGAAGATGCAAGAACAGATTCAACAGCTGTGACAAAAAGAAGAATTGGTGAATGGATCAGTTCCTTGAAACTCCTCTCTGGGTCAAGGAGAGGGCTAAGATTCTCCACAGCTTCAATAGCTCTGAATTATTTAACACAGTGGTTCTTAACCTGGGTGATATTGCCCCCCAAGGGGCGATTTTGTTTTCAGGGCGATGGAACAAAAAGGGTGAGGGGCGAAGGAATGGAAGGGGGGCGATATGGCGGCGATGGAGCGAGATATATTGGGAGAAAGAGAGAGAGAGGGAGAGAGATCTATATTAATAGATAGGTAGGTAGACAAAAAGACAGACAGACAGGTAGATAGATAGGCAGGAAGGCAGGCAGGCAAACAGACAGACCTTTTGGATGGATGGATGGGCGGACGGATGGACAGACAGAAAGAATGCAAGAGCGGCAGCACTTTGGGAAAGCGGTGGCGGCGGCTTTTCCCAACCTGCTGCTGCATTCGAGGCACTGGTTCAGGTGCGGTACAACAGTCAATGGGGTGAGCCTGCAGGGCCAGCGCCTCCCCTGCTGCCTCTTAGCATCCCCAAGGGGGCTGGCAGAGGGGTGCTAAGAGGTGACAGGGGGACGTTCGAGGTGCCGGCCGGCCCTGCAGGTTCACCCGTTGACTAGCACTGCTCCGGAGCCGGCGCCTCCAATGCGGAAGTAGTGGCACATTACGTGCTGCTGTGGCCACGTTCAATGCGCCGCCCCCCTGCCACCTCTTAGCACCCCTCTGCTGGCCCCCTTGGGGACGCTAAGAGGTGGCAGGGGAGCATTCAAGGCACCAGCCCTGCAGGCTTACCCATTGACTGTAGCACCGCTCTGGAGCCGGCGCCAAAATGGGTGAAACTGCAGGGCTGGCCAGCACCTCAAACGCCCCCCTGCCACCTCTTAGCGCCCCTCTGCTGGCCCCCTTGGCCTTGGGGATGCTAAGAGGTGGCAGGGGGTGGCGCATCGCGGTGGCACATAACATGCCACTGCTTCCACATTGAGGCCTGCCCGGAGCGTTACTACAGTCAGTGGGTGAACCTGCAGGGCCAGCGCCTGGAATGCCCCCCTGCTGCCTCTTAGCGCCCCTATGCTGGCCCCCTTGGGGACGCTAAGAGATGGCAGGGGGGTTATGTTATGGGGGAGGGGCGATGACAACTTCCTCAATGGCTCAAGGGGTGATTCTTTCAAAAAGGTTAAGAACCACTGATTTAACACCTACTTCTAAATTTCTCACAATGTTTACAGAATTTTTAGGGAACTTGAAAACTGTACTTAAATTCCATTTCTCCACTTCAAATCATTTTTTCTCTGTCCTAAGTAGCAAAGTACAGTAACAAAATTCTGTTTTCTCTAGGAAAAATTGATTGATTACCCTTCTATCCAAGGCATTTTTACATTTACAAGGCTCTGCCATAGGAATCCGCAACATGCACAATGTCTTTCAAATGTATTGACTACAATTCCTACAGTGCACTGCCTGGGCTTGTAGTCCCAAGCATTTTAGAAAATGCTAGCTTGTCCATTCCAGTACCGTGGACTGGAATGTCTTCAAGTACTGTGGACATTTTTTTAATAGCTCAATACATTTTACACAATTTCTCTTTCACTCCTTATCCCTCTGTCTCTATGATAGCAAATGATAACTTCCCTTACTGCTGTAAAGGTTACAGAAATGATATAACTGAAATGCTTTGGACACTGCAAGTGCTAGATAAATGTTTGATATGCTTGGTTTTGTAAGTCAACTATCTCTTGCTTGTTGCTATTTCAAGTAATATCACTTCACACTGACCTTATCTTACCATTTCATGCCGTCTTCTCTACAGCTGCAAGTCTATGTATGTTTCCAAGAAGGAAACCGTCTGGACAGTTTGACAACAAGGAAAAAACTTGTCAGTGACCATTACATTATAACAGCGCTGTAATGAAAACCAGTAGCTTTTCAGCTACAGTATAAGCAAAGTTGGACTGAGGAGGATATGATGGCTGGATTTTTCATGGACAATCTTCCACGCATTCAATTTAATTTCTCTGTTTATCAGGCCACATATCTTCCCCTCCCCCTTCTCTTTCATTAACAGTCAGTGCCACATAATCACCATGCATTGCTTTTGACTTATGTCCTTTAAATGGTGTGTGATTTCAATAAATAGGATTTTCATTTGAAAATATTTACTTTTGCTTCAAAATCTCTTGCAGCTGCCTAAATATGGCAAGAAATGGCAGTTCATGGGGAAAATTACAGTGAAGATTCTGGATCCTTGTTGCCGTTTTATAAATAAAAGGATTCCTTACATTCACAGCATGGCTCAGTTAGAGCATAAAATCCTTTTCTGAAGATCCTCTAACAATACAAGGAAGAATATTCATAAACAAGCCACTCTTCCCTACTTGCAAAGGAAATATCCCATTAGCAGAATTTTGCTTATAATTAAGATTCTAAGCCAAGACATTCATAATATTCCTTCTAACTAAATACACAAATCACCTATAATGACTCTATTCCAGTCCCCAGTGCACATTAGTTAAATACATATAGTAATAAAGAATGCATGGCATAAATCAAAGTACCAACATTTTAAACTACACATGCCCACTTTCCCAAATTTGCCAGTGGTATCAATAAAATAATCAATGGAAAAGTAGGTTATATATTGAAAATAAAGCATTTGAAAGTTCCACATTAGTGTAAGATTGACAGTATGTTTGTCTTTCAGTTGTATATCAAACCAATTGCCAAAGCAATTTAGTCAATTGCCAGTTGTATAATTAAATTAAGTATTCCCTTAACTGGTTATCCAAGTACAGAATGCTAGTACTACAGCCTCTAGCACCATTTTTTTAAACTTATGGCCCTCCAGATATCTTGAATGCCAAAACTTGCTAAGAGAATCAAGGGATTTAAAGCCCAACCTATTAAAAAAAACCCAAAACCCACCAGCTTGTCAAAAACTGTTCCAGAAAGAGGACTGTGTTGCTGGGGGTGGGGGGCAGAAAATCTTGAGACAAGGGACACTATGAGATGCAAAATTAAAGCATTTGTTGTCAATCCCTTCAGCAGAATACAGCCTCAAATTGAACACAGCTGTTGACCAAATTGGCCTTAGACTTCTGCAAATTCTCCAATACATCTGTCTCAGAAAAAATCCCAGCCTATTTCAAATAAGATAATGCAGAACTATTAGGAGCAGGAAAAGGAGCAAGTATAAAGACAATAAATCCCATCTGGACTACTGCAATACTCTGTACATGGGGCTGCCCTTGAGGACCACCCGGAGGCTTCAACTTGTCCAGAATGCAGCGGTGCGGGTTGTGATGGGAGGATCCCAATACTCTCATGTTACACCCCTCCTGCATGAGCTGCACTGGTTACCGGTTGCCCTCTGGGTGAGATTCAAGGTGCTGGTGTTGACCTATAAAGCCCTTCATGGCATTGGACTGGGGTATTTGCAGGAGACCCTGCTGCCAATAACGATTTTCCGACCCATGCGCTCCCACCGGCAGGGCCTCCTCAGGGTGCCGTCAGCCAGGCAATGTCAGCTGGCGGCTCCTAGGGGTAGGGCCTTCTCTGTGGGAGCACCCACCCTTTGGAACCAGCTGCCCATGGAGCTCCAGGTGGCCCCTGACCTCCGATCTTCCGCCGTGGCCTAAAAACATGGCTGTTCCAACTTGCCTACCCGAACTGATGGGGGGGGGTGTTTTAGTTGTAGTTTTAAATTTAAATGGTTTATGAGATTTTTGGTTTAATAGTCTTTTAATATTGGTATAGTTCTGTTTTTAGTATTGTAAGCCACCCTGAGTCCTCAGGGAGATAGGGCGGCATATAAATCTCATAAATAAAATAAAATAAATAAATAAAATCCCTATGGTAGCTTGGCTTTCATGCTGGATGTTTGCTTATATTTCACCAATAACTTCCTGAAGCACAGACTCCAATGGAGTTGTTCCCTGTGTTTGAGATCAGATGCCTCCAGAGTTTAAAGGCCATGTTTACAAATGTATTATTTACAATCCAAATGTTCAAAGTGGCTGAAGTGCATGACAATAGAGAAATGAATAGACCTCCCCAACTGCATGCTTTCATTAGAAAGTTCGTGTGGAAGAATCTCCCTCTTGGAAATCATTTTACTTATTGGGTTTATTAAATTTATGTCCCATGTTTCATTCAAAGTCCTCAAGAGCCATACTTGCATACATGTGAACATATCCTTTTTTTTCTTACCACAGAAACAACACTGAACTGAGAAAGTGTAACTAGCTCAAAGACAGCCAGTGAGTCTCCATGGTTAGAGGTGGATCAAAACTGGGATCTTCCTGTTCCTAATTCAGCAGCTGAACTATTGTATAACATTAACTCTCCCATGGATCATGAATATCTGTACTCAGAACAAGGTGTAAAACCTAGCACTAGTATAGTACTTGAAATGAATTCATACCAATTCTGACAAACTGCTCCAAAGAGAATGTATAAAAGTCTGAAGAGATTCTCAGCCATCCAGATCATGGTTGTCCCAAAGGAGGCAACTGGACTTTTTTCTTTTGAAGACATTTTGCTTCTCATCCAAGAAGTTTCAGTTGACCCTGAGGACACAGATAAACCTCAAGTGCCTCACCAACCCTCTAAAACAGGTCTGTCAAACTCACAACCCGTGGGCCGGATGCATCACGTGCTGGCCATGCCCATACCCGGTTTAGCGAAGGAGGGGAAAGTCATGATACATCATGTGACAATGATATGATGATGTGAGTTTGACAGCCCTGCTCTAAAAGGATGCAAATGACCAGCTGTCTGCAAGGAATATAAATCCTTCCATTCCCCACTATCCAGTCAGAGCTGAAGAAGCTTTTTGGATGAGAAGCGAAATGTCTTCAAAAGAAAGAACAAAGAAGTCCAATTTCCTCCTGAAAAAGCACCTTTGGGACAAGAGATTGTATAGTAGACCTCAACTTACTACCACAACTGAGCCCAAAATTTCTGTTGCTAAGCAAGACAATTGTTAAATGAATTTTGCCCCATTTTACAACCTTTCTTGCCACAGTTGTTAAGTGCATCATTGCAGTTGTTAGGTTAGTGACACATTGTTAAGTGAATCCGATTTCCCTACTGGCTTTGCTTGTTAGAATGGTCGCAAAAGATAATCACATGAGCTCGGGACACTGCAATCGTCATAAATGTGAGTCAGTTGCCACATCTGAAATTTGATCACCTAACCATGGGGGTGCTGCAAAGTTGTAAGTGTGAAAAATGATCATGTCCCTTTTTTCAGCACTGTTGTAACTTCAAATGGTCAATAAATGAAATTTGAATACATGGCCACAGAGACGCTGCAATGGTCGTAAGTGTGAAAAACTTATACGTGACTCATACAGTGAATCACTTTTTCAGTGCCACTGTAACTTTGAGCAGTCACTTAATGAATGTTTTAAGTTGAGGACTATCCTCATCTCCTTCTCAGAGATGGTAATATGACCAGGAGGTTATTTAAGGCTGCAAAGGAACTATTTGAGCTGGGAACATTCCAGTTCTCACAAAGTGGCACCACATTTCTCTAACTTCTGAACGTTTAATACAAGGAAAACCATCTCCTTTGTTAGTGTGACAAGATTCAACAATATATTGCTAGCTATCAGCTGTAAGAGACTGTAATTCAATGCTCTTTTCCTTTTCAGTATCTCTTTAAAATCAGAGTGCAAATATTCTGGTTCAAATTTCAAAACCGTTAAATATAGGTTTTGTGGAATGGTGGTTATGACCCCAGCAAAGGTTCATGCCAACAATGTTTATCAAGTCGATAATCGGATCAGACAATCCCAGGGCAAAAGCTTTCCAAAAAAATAAAAAAACCTTGTAGATATCACATATCACAATTTTCAGCTGCTACCATCAGTTGCTCTCTGACAGGATGAAATTATCAGACTAAATGCTGCTTCATTCATCTAGCTAATACAAATGGTTTCCATGGTAAAACACTAACTTATACAATCAACACTCAATAACAATATTAAAGTATAAACAGGAAGAAGAATATTGCTTAGAGATATTAATAGTACATTAATGCTCCACAGCCATCTCAGGGAAAGGATACCCATGATAAAATTACAGGCATCAGGAAAGAGGCCAAGGCACATATTTCAAATTTCTAGTTTTGATCCATAAAATCTGCAGGCAAGAGAAAATGAAGTAAGTCTTCTGTCCAAGTCCTTCGAGGGCTACTGAGGTCTGACATAGATCATACTGGGGTAGATGAATTTATAGTCTGATGTGTGCCAACACAGTTCTTGTATTCATATTCAAAACATATGGTTCACCTTTGTTGAATACATAATATGGTTCGTATTACTGTTAATGCAGTTTACAGAAATGGATTTCTTCTCCGTCCCAAGATTTAAAACACTTTGCTGAAAGCAACCAACACTGCTTTGAAATAGTTTGTCTTATCTTACACCATGCCACATAATAAACAAAGTATAAGTCAATGACCAAAGGTCCAGATGAATATAAAAATAATGCCAATTAATAATGGAGGGAAAAGGTAGAAGGGGTATTAAAGGAAACCCAACAGAGTGAAACCACTTTTCAAAACACCCACACAGAGACAGCAGCTCCCGACAAGAGAAATGTTCTCTACCAAAATAAACCACAAAGATTCTTTTCATGAAAAATTAAAGAGTTCTCTATATGCAGATTACATGACATTTAATTTTAGGAAACTCTGCTGAAATGAAACTCTTTTGTGCACGATTCAGTTCATGAGATAAATGATTAAACAATACACATCCTTTTAGATAATTTAATATCCTCCTTTTAACATGCTTAATTCCTTCTTGAGGTTCACACATTACCTAGATTTAATTATTAAAACAGAAATAGAAACCATTATAAAATCATTTATATCTTACCTTGGCATTGAAACCCTTGTTTTCCAAATCCCCTGTAAGGAGGAGAAAAAAAGAAAAGACTTAGAAATATATTTTGATATTAAATTAATACTGATCTAGAATATGTTTAAACTTATTGTCAGAGCAAAATGAAGCTGTTAAGATCTCTTACTTTCAACTAAAAACAGGTTTTTCCCCCCAAATTCCTATATTCAGTTTTGAAGAAAATCTGTGAACTATTGCACAATGATTAATATATCAATGTAATGTGGAAACATTGTGATGTTATTTCTCACTTAATATGAGAAATAATGCAGGCTATCTTCTATTTGATACTGTATGTACTAGTAGCTTAACATTTTCTCTACTAAAATTCTGCCACACAAGAAAAAATGGGCTACAATTTATTCAAATGAAATCCAAATTTCCTTGGAAGGCACTTCTTGATCTAAAAAAAAAGTAATATTATTTTGACAATGTAATAATTCATATCACTCTATTAGGATTCCTTTTGATGGTATGATAATTAATGATTAAACTCTCTTTGCAGCTTTGGAAGTCCAAAGTCTCATATTTGGCTATTGAATGATAATGTGTCTAATTCAAACGCTGATAACCTGGCATTCCCTAGATAAGTTAGACTCCAATTCCCCTAACATCTGATCCTTGTTCAGAATTATGGTGCTGTAGGTCAATATATATGGAAGACAGTGGACAGCTTTTCTATGAAAGCTGAATATGAGATCCACAAGCCAAGATATTCAATTATTGGGAGTTTTCCTATAGTCTGGTCCATCTCTCCTCAGGAAGACATTATTTTTCATACCAGACCATCTATATATTCAAAAATACAAAAAGCACTCTTATAGACACTCACATTTGATCAGCAGTTGCCTTTGTAAGTTGATGTTTCATATATTACTAAAAGAATTATAATCTGAGGTACACACACATTCAGAAGCCACCAGTCATCTATTAAGTCATCATTTCAGATATATTTCCTTACTAAACAGAGCAGCAGAATGACTTCCTACCAGCTTTCCCACTGACTGTGTTTGTGGGAAGCTTGCACGGAGCACCAGAAATCATTCCTTCTTGGCTGACACAAAACTGCGTGCCACTTTGCCAGGAAGAAGGGGAACAAAGGGAGTCATGGATCATAAGGAAAATTATAATACCCCGCTCCTCATCCTGATATGTCCCCAAAGCCCCCTCCCCCAGGCGGGAAGAGGATTCACCCACCCACTACCAGTGCCCCCCAGCCAGACCTATCTTGCCAGCAAGCATCCGAGACCCTCCCTCATCCTTCTCTCACCACCCACTGCCATTGAGAGATTTCAAATTTTAGTCTCAGTTTCAAAGCAGCCCCTCACCTGTCAGACCTAGCAAGGGTCAGAGGAAGGCAGGAAAGACGGCAAAGATATGGATCTCCCATCTTCCCTTGTGCCACCCAACCTATAGGGTTTCTGGGAAGTGTAGTTGGAAGGCATGGAGATGCTGAGGTAGCTAGCTACAACTTCCATGAATTTCATTCTCACAGGAATCATGGGTCCCAGCATTCTATATTTAAGTTTAATTAAAAGTAACCATTTACATTACTTGGGTTCAATAATTGCTGCTCTACACCTTCCGATTTCTTATTATGTGCAAACATGTGTGCATGACATATGGTGACATATGCCATGACATATGACATATACTCCCATGATTCTGTAAAACACCCAAAGTCATTGATGAGTGAGCAGTCTCATAAAATAACTGAAGCACATAAATGTTGTCCTTAACCTGTCTCAAAAATAATATTACTTGATAGCTCAATGATCATTATAAATATCTGAGGTATATGCTTCATAATTACTTAAGAGTCACTCTATGCACAAACCTACTTCTCTAACAGAGAAATTTTTTATCATCTGAAACTAAAATGTATTAAACTTAAACATTTTTATAACCACAGGCTATCAGATTCTGGGTTCCTGCATCTCATTGGACCATATGAAATATATGGATATACTATATGTACATTGTCAGAAGAGCGGCTTTTAGGAATACCAGTAAAACTTTCTCTTAATTCCACATTCCACTCAAAATTTGGTTAACAAAGCCTATCTACAACAGAATATAGAATAACAGAGTTAGAAGGGACCTTGGAGGTTTTCTAATCCATCCCGCTGCTCAAACAAGAGATCCTGACCTATACCATTCTGGCAAATGGCTGTCCAATCTCTTCTTAAAGACCTCCAGTGATGAAGCACCCACAACTTCTGAAAACAAGCTGTTCCACTGGTTGAATGTTCTGTCAGGAAATTTCTCTATAGTGGCACACAGAAAAACTGCCCTATATCAATTCCATTTTCCCATTTGGGCCTGTTTTTCCTGTCTTTTTAAGCCAACATTGACTTTTATTTTTTTTAGTCTAAGAGTTCTCTGGAGCTATCCCTTGACTTCCATATTTCTATCTATGGCCTGAAAGTCAAGTTTCCCTACCGAAACTTTTATAAAAATAAAGAGATGAGAAGTGACAACCGACTTCAACCGATTCTGATGAAAAAGGGCAATGGTCCCATTCACAGATTGCACTAAATGATTTCCCAACCTTCAAAAATGGAATTTCATAGCTTATAAAAGATATAAGGATCATGCATACTGAAAGTTGTTATTGTGTTTAGTATACTAAATTATTGGCTGTATATGAAAATGTGCTGAACTATCTGCTTATCAAGATCAAGGACTATAGTCTCAAAATTGGCCTGCACTTTAATGAAAGAGGAGAAAGATTCTAACAACTGGTAATATCAATAATTTCATCTTTGATTGAGAGGAAATATATACAGCTGACAATTTCAATTGACTTGGATAAGCAATGAAACTACAAGCACCCAAATGATGAAATACTGTTGGAAAAATGGCCATGTAAGGCCAAAGTTCTTTAAGTACAGAAAAATTTCCATATGTACCAAGATCTGATTTCTTTGGACCACAATATTTTCAAGAACATAATATGGATGTCTGTGGGAATTCAATAACCAGTCATTTCAGTGTCCAAAGATGTCTGACTGCCTGGGCAGTGTTTATTCTTTTTATACCATTTTTACAAGCAAGGAAGAGTAGCATAGATACAGCATTTGGATTGGAGAATAGATCCCACATGGGTGAAACCCCTCAACCACATTGGTATAACCCCTCAACCAATCCTTAAGGTTAGTGGTGATGTTAGTAAATGAGATCACCTATAGACCTGGAAAATCAGGGACTTTCCAACCCAGCAGACAGAGGATGAGATCATGGAGTAGCAAAAGAGGCCCCCTCAACTAGGCTGCAGTGTGCTGCTAGCATCTAGTATCATCCAGAGAATCTCAGTGGCTACCACAGATGTGCAAGTTGGACAGTAAAGGCATAAAATGTGGGGGGGACCCATATACTGCAGATATCAAGGATTGCCTGATAAACAGATCAGTCAATATTGAGGAAATCAAAGCTAAACTTTCCACAAAAGCTCCAATGACAAGACCAGCCATCAAGCTATGGACACTTCAGGCAAAGAGACAGATAATTAGAGAAATCTCATGCTTAGTCGGGTTGAAAGAAAATACGAAAGGGAATGACTGGCAGGGTGAAGGGTTGGTACAATAACAGCAGCCCCTGGTGCCATCCTAGCAAGGATCAGCCATCTAAAACTGAGCACAGTTCAGGGCAACCACTCACTGGGTCGCGCAGAGTTGACATTGACTTGACAGCAACTAACAACGCACGGGTCATGGGAGAGAGAAAAGGTCCCAGTGGAAGAGCAATCTTGTGTCCAAGTAAAACAGATGCAATCCCACTGAGATATTTAACTTAGTTAAATCCAGCTGCAAGGAAGAATTTTTCAGAGACCACAGAATGGTAAACAATTATGTTTCCATACTAAGGTGGAGATTTCATATGGGCAAGAGGCTTCTGTCTGCTTTATTTCTGTGAGCAAACTGTAGGAGTTTAAATATAGATTAACAGTGTCTTATTAATGTTACCTTTCAGTAACTAGGACCACAAATGTTTGACTTTAATATTCTTTTGGGCCATTTCAAAAAAAAGTCCTTATTTCTGCAAATGTTAGCAAGCTCTGAAGACGCAAGCAATAATGCTACAAAAATATCCAAACTGATGTTGTTAAAAACAGCTGTTAGCCCCTTACCACAGGGTCAGACTTAAGGGTTTAATAATAAAACATGATTTCTACCCACTGTCTCAAAGCAGAAGACTTAAATTAAAAAATAATAATAATTTGTGCTTATTGATTACCATTTCTGCAATGTGCATATTTTCAATACGAACAATTCAAACAAATAAAAAAATATTCATTGAATACTTATCTAAAAATAAATTAAAAATATTCAACATGTCAGAATTACACAGAAAAAATAGCCAGCATAACCTATTAAAATCACAGATGCTCTTCTTTAATCCAATAACAACATATTTGATAAAGACAAGCAGTCCTCAACTTATACCACAATTAAGGCCAAAATTTTTATTGCTAAGCGAGACAGTTGTTAAATGAAATTTGCCCATTTTACAACTTTTCTTGCCACAATTAAGTGAATCACTTCAGTTGTTAGGTTAGTAACATGGTTGTTAAGTGAATCTGGTTTCCCCGTTGACTTTGCTTGTCAGAAGGCTGCAAAAGGGGTTCAAATGAGCCTGGGACCCTACAACCATCATAAATATGAGTTAGTTGTCAAGCATTTGAATTTTGATCATGTGACCACGAGGATACTGCAATGATTGTTAACTGTGAAAAACAGTCATAAGTTTTTTTCCCAGTGCCATTGTAATTTCAAATGGTCACTAAATGAATGGTTGTAAGTTGAGGACAACCTGTACTATTGATTAACTCTAACACACAGTTTACATAATGATTGCTAGCATCTTTGATAAATTGTAATTAAATGTCTTCTGAGATAAGATCTTGTAATTCAATGGGCAGATATTTTTCTCCTATAAACTATAAAGAAAGCTTTGAAGAATATACATATGAGTCCTTTATTGCTAACACAGAAACATATGTCAAAGAGAGGGAAATAAGGACTAAAGAAACCTGCTTCAACCATGAAACTCACCAATTTTGAACTCAGCATATTCTGTATCTGTCTCTCATTCTCTTTCTCTGTCTCCCCATTTAACCTATTTGCTCTAAGAAGAAGGGCAGAGTTAATATAAGTACTACTTTGAGCTTGTGGAGTAAAGGTGGAGTACAAATTTAGCAATATATAAGTCAAGTTGTACAAGAGGAATTTCCTCATAATGTAACTTCAAAGTACTGTAGCTTTTAAAATGCATTAATTATCGTTCTGTACTTGACAATACAGTCAATGGATAATTTAACTTCTGCATAACCCTTCTGTTCCCAGGTCTCAAATCACTGGTCATGTTTATCCTTTGTGACTTTTTTTTTAATCCATGTACGTAAAATAGGGACACTTTTCCATTTTTCCTATTTTCTTTCCTTAGTTTCTTCCCACTGCCCATACAGGGTATTTTCAACAAGTATAGAGAGGAGAAAAAACACATAGCCAATAATAGCGTAACCTCTTCTCTCTTTCAAATCTGTTGTATTCAGTGGTGTTACTCTCAGTGGTACTTGTAGGCTTTCCCCTAAGGGACAGATTCTACCTTAATTCAGGATGTTCAGACACTCTGCCCAGGATATTTTGTATTCTGATTCTACTAGACAACAGAGTTACAAATCTCTAGGATACAAAGTCTTAACTGTGTATAATGTATAATGTCCTCATTTTCCTTGAATATACTATATATGTGAGAAAATCCAATCTACTCTTTTTAATCATCTTTAAAAAAATACATATTCCAATTCATTCAGACCAAAGTACCTGGTTTTGAAGGGAATAACAACCTAGACAATCAGATTTTAGCTTGATGTCTTAGCAAACCTTGCCTATATTTACTATTCAACATGTTATGTGAAATCAGAAAAATTGGGTAATTCCATAAACCATGGTTAAACCAGGTTATCTGAAGGACCGTCTCTTGCCAGTCACATCTACCCAACCCACCAGAGTGGGGAGGCAAGGAATGCTGCAGGTCTCATCCCCTAGGGCAAGGGTCTTCAAATTTGGCAAGTTTAAGACTTGTGGACTTCAACTCCCAGAATTCCTGAGCTAACATGACTGGAGGAGGAATTCTGGGAGTTGAGGTCCAAAAGTCTTAAAGCTGTCAAGTTTGAAGATCCCTGCCCTAGGGAGATACACCTGTTGGGACCCAGAAGGGTCTTTTCCATGGTGGCTCCCTCTCTCTGGAACATCATTCCCCCAGGAATTAGAATGACCCCCACTCTAACACTCTTTCGGAAGGCGCTGAAGACCTGGTTCTGCCAGCGGGCCTGGGGAATCCAGTGTGGGACAGAGCCCATTAAATGGCTTGTGTGATGTGTTGTCATTAGAGTGGAGGCCGGGGGGGGGATTTTATTATCTATGATTCTCTCTTTCATTAGTTTTATTGCTTTTATATGAATTTTTAATATTCTTGTAAGCTGCCTTGAGTCACCATGTGAAAATAAGTAGCAATAAATCTAGTAAACAAACAAACAAACCATGATTAAGCATGCAAACACAGCTATTTTTTGGATGCTCATGCACAATGGAACAAGGACTACTCTGTTCTCTACTACTTTTTCCTAAATTCAAAATGTCTTCAAAGAAACCATTCAGAGAGTACCACTGTGTTCAATGTAAGGTGCCTTAAGTTAGTTTAAACAGGACTACACCCTGGAAACTCTACTTTTCAATCATCTTGCAGTGCTTGTGTATTGGGCCCGCCCTTAGATAAACAAACTACCACATGCAAGTACTATAAAAGCAAGATGATTTGAATGTAAATTGTTAGTGACACATGAATATTTAATTCATGTTTTGCTAGCAAGATAAACATAAAGGAGAAGAATGCTGGGTCACCTACATGATTGAATCTGGACTAAATTTCACACTCTATAAAACCATAGTGTACTATACAAGGTGCATCATTGCTTTTGGTGGCTATTAGTTAAACCAATTTAGTCTGGATGCAATCCATGATTAATCAACTAAAATACAACAATATATATAAACATGTTTAACTGCATAGCATTACCTAGTTTACATGATAAAAGCTTGGGATTTAACCAAGAAATATTATTTTCTGATTTCCCGGTGGAATTTATTACCTGCTTTGAGGTTTGCTATGTGGAGAATTTTGCCTCACTTGTACTCTAAGACCATAATAAACCTTAAGAATTCCTTCTCCCCCAATGCACATGTGCAATACTGAATACGTACGTAAAATACTGAAAGTATTTTAAGTCCTCCTTCCATCAAAAGTGAGTGCAGTAACAGAAACCTAGTGTAGTTCTTTACTGACTTTATTAATAAAGACAAGAAAAGGCCACCCTGCTTGTTTGGCAATTGCCAAATCATTTGACATTATATACACTTCACAATGAATTTGATGAAGGTCCTAAATATATCACACATTTGTTTCCTCATAATAAGCAGTGTGTACATGTGTATGTACATAGACATAACCCCCAGGGAATTTCAGGAGTGAAAAGGCACCCTGTAGGAAAGCAATAGCAAACTATTCTGAACTGTTGCCAAAAACCCCTACATGCATTCATGTACTTATCAGAAGTTGAGTTCAGCTCAACTTAAGGGGGAGAGAGAGAAAACAACTAGACAGTGAGAAAATGCAGTGGGAACACACTCACATACACAAACACACCCTTCACATTTGCCATACAATGCATCAAGAAATAGGATGTGGGGGCCCAGCATCTAAGGAGCCGTTTCACCCAAATGAGACTAGCTCACCCACACATTCCAGCAGAACAGCCTACTTATATCCCACCTACCAAACAACTTCAGTTGGGGGGTGCGTTCCAAGAGCAGAGCCTTCTCTACTGAGCTGTGGTGGCGCAGTGGTTAGAATGCAGTACTGCAGGCTAACTCACTGTTCACCCCAAGCGTTCAATCCTGACCGGCTCAAGGTTGACTCAGCCTTCCATCCTTCCAAGGTTGGTAAAATGAGGACCCAGTATTGGGGAGGCAACAGGCTGACTCTGTAAGCTGCTTAGAGAGGGCTGTGAAGCACTGTAAAGCAGCATATAAGTCTAAATGCTATTGTTATTGCTACCGTGGCTCTCGCCCTTTGGAATATTCTCCCACTGGAGACGAAATCTGTCCCCATGCTCCTGGTCTTTCAGAAGACCCTGAAAACTTGGCTCTGCCACCTCACTAGAAGACTTGACATGGATCTCTTACATTGGGGGTGGCTGACGGAGTAGAGAAGAGTCCCAACATTATCTTGCTTTTTACCTGTTCTACTACACTCTCTTATTTTTAATTGCCTTGTCTTTTTTTACATTTTATTATATTGTAAACTTCTCAGAGTTGCTATATTAGTAAGACGGGTGGCATAAACATTTAATAAATAAATAAAATAAAAACTCTTACATCAACAGCACTATCCTAGGCCCCCTCATGCATACAGACACACACGGTCAGAGGCACCTTCACATGCTCTTCTTCTAATGTGAAATATGCTATCATCTGTTAGCAATGCCCCTCTGGATTCTATGTAGGTCAAATGGGGGAAAAAGTTTGCAGAAAAAAATTAATGGACACAACTTTGACATGAGGATTCAAAACAAGGACAGCATAAAATCAGATCATTTTCATTTTCCAGGGCATGCCAGCGCAGGACACACAATGTATTTTTAACATATTGTAATTGGTAAAATACTTGTAATCTGTCTGACATATAACCTGTATTTGCATAACTACTCTGTCTTCTCCTTTCTCCCCACCTACACGTTCTCCTTTCTCCCCCCCCTCACTCAAAATTAACTCCTACATCTGTCTAGACACTCTATGCATCTTTTAAGCTTATGAGTTTTAATAAAATATCTTAGCGAGAAAAGGTGCTACAAAACTCCTCTTGATTTCTTTCCACCCAGACTAGCAGAGGTCTTCTCCTACAATGGCTATTAGAGCATGAAAAACCTGTGGCATCTCTGCTCAGTATACATAGCCAAACAAACCAGGAAACCTCTTTCTATAGTCTGTTTAGCATAACTATCTTAATAGGATTCCTGGCTTACTGTTCTCAAAAGAAGCAAGACAGAACAGTTTTCAGATTCTGGCTTCTTTAAGAGCAACAAATCATGAAAAAAATGTGATTCATCTAAGTGCTCTCCCTAGCCTAAAAAGCATAGGAAAAGTTATTGGTATCCTATGTATCACCAATTTTGTGTAATGATAATAAACCAGAATTAAAATTAAGAAACCTTAATTCTGTTCTACTGTTCAATACAGAATGCTCAGTTATTAACTTATACTGACATTAAAAAGAAATTAACCCTTGGTTTCATTGTTAGAATATGAAGACTTCATCTCGAATAACTATTAATTAGTTAAGAACTCTGTAAATGAACATGACGAAAACTAAAAGCCAAATGACAGCTGATAAATTAGATGCAAACTATGCGTGAACTGATAAATCTGCTATTTTTGTCTTTGTTTAAAAACAGAGCTGAAGGACTTAGAATTTAATTGAAACAGGAGCAAGGGAATCCATTTTTTTCACCATGTCATTTTTACAAGTTATCAACACACAAGAGTGTTGCAAATTGGTTTTCCAGGGAAATACGGATACTGTATTTTTGCCCTTTCAGTTAAAAGACAGGTTTGGCCTGTTGTTTTCAAGTGACTTCTGGGGTGGAAGTGGGAGAGATTTTAACATTCCCCCCAACACGTTTACTGTTCTGATCTAATTTACAAATCACCACAGCTATGTTTTACTTAAAAAATGATTATAGGTATTGCTTTTAGACAGAGCCTTGTTAGAACAAGAAAATGAGATAGCAAGTCATGTTGCATGCCCTTTAAATTCATACTTGTATTTAGTTAGTTTATAGCTCAGTATGCTTTTATTTATTTACATCCCATTTTTTTCTCAGGAGGATTCAAGGCAACATATGTGTGGATCTCCCCTAATGTTGTAACAACTATCCTAGGGTTAGTTGGATAGTGTCTGGTGGTCCCAGCATTACCTTTCAAGTTCCATGATGAAGACTTGAGCATGAACTGTATGTTAGCATGCTATGTCAATACTGTAGCTAGTGAGAACTGAAAGCTTTTCATTAAAGAGCAAGACAGATCAAAAGAAGAAGGGGAAGGAAAGTCTCTAAAGGCCAGTAATAAAGCAGATGTATGGGCTAGACAATCAATACAGAATTCAAGTAGAGCATGAAAGAGCTCCAGAATTTGGGGAGAAAAAAGAATCTCTTTGACAAAACTACAGCTGGAAGTATCTCTAGCCAGTACACAGTGTTTTGTATAAATAAGTTCTCCTTTACATAAACAAACAATCACATTCACGTCTAGCCCATGGTTAGCTCATGATGCAGTGTTCTGTCCATCACAATATGTAAAGTAAACTGTGGATTAATCAGTAGGAAGTATGTCATGTGAACGCGGCCAGAAAGGCTATGTCAGGCAGAAGTGTTTTCCCAAAAGAAGTCTGGGTCTAAGGAAGAAATTGTCAGGAAAAATACTTAAGGAGTGATTTGCAAGGTTCTTGTTTCCATGTTCCCACTGTATTTTGAATGTAGCGATGCCCTTAATTTGAATATCTGCTATTATTCATAGAAGGCATATATAATGGTATTATTAACTATCTTTCTTCAGCCTAGATTAACCTTTTGGACATATTAGTATAATCCCTATGTTGGAAGAACAAATTAATTTGTGTCGGTATCTGATGTGATGTCAGGGACTCAATACAATTTTCTTATTAACTTAGGAAGTAGCTGCTGAACAGTTGTTAGCAATCAGTATTCCATACCAGGAAGAGACAGATAAAGGGAATAATGCCTATCAACCCCTTATGAAATAAACTCAGTTCAATGGATGAATGAGATAATCATGGGCAACGGAAGGCAAAGGATTTTTTTAAGAGTAGAGAGCAGAGTTTCTTCATCTTAGCATGTCAGCCAGTACATGAGTTAGAAACAAGATGAGGGAACCTACAATTTTCCAGATGTAGAAAAGTATGTATTTTACATCTGGTCTTCTCCTACAATGGCTTCCCAGAAATTCTAACCATGATATAGTGATAAGGGATGCAGAGGGGTGTGGTTCAGCAATATATGAAGAGGTTCGGGTTTCCCATTTCTTCTAAGGAAAGGAGGTGTTACATAGAAGGGAGGGGCCCAAATCATTTGTTTCTCAACCTTGGTAAGCAAGGTGTGTACTTTAAGTTGCCAAGATTGAGAAATACTGATTTAAAGGCTAATAAGTCAACGCAACATACACACATCTCCTTTGGAGGGCACATGCTAGGTCATACACATTACTGGGTCAGCAAAGCAGCAAGTGGGAAGATAGACACAACAGCTTCTTTCCTGGGATATACTGTAGTTGGCATCCATCCATCCATCTCTCATCTCTATCATTTGTCTGTCTGTCTATCCATCTCTCATCTCTATCATTTGTCTGTCTGTCTGTCTATCCATCTCTCATCTCCATCATTTGTCTGTCTGTCTGTCTATCCATCTCTCATCTCTATCATTTGTCTGTCTGTCTATCCATCTCTCATCTCTATCATTTGTCTGTCTGTCTATCCATCTCTCATCTCTATCATTTGTCTGTCTGTCTGTCTATCCATCTCTCATCTCTATCACTTGTCTGTCTATCTCTCATCTCTATCATTTGTATGTCTATGTCTGTCTGTCTATGTCTGTCTGCCTATCTATCTATTTACCTACCTACCTAATCTCTATCATGTATCTGTCTATCTGTCTATCTATCTATCCAAACACACTGGCAACAATGTTAGAAAGGTGATCTCTTTCAGGAGTTGTCACACAAAGGTCCCTTTCTCAGAAAGAAGGAAGAGGAAAAATGTCTTTTACAGTCAAAGGGGAAAAAAAGTCAATTTGTACTGATGAAGCTTGTGCAAAGAATCGACCTGAATGTGTACATTTCTCTAGAGCAGAAGTGGTTCACAAATAGCTTGTGGTCAGTGGGAGTGGCAGAGTTGACACAGAAGGAAGATTTCAATGCAGGAAGTGCCTTTGAGAACGGTGAAAATACTGCTTAATTATCTCTCCAGAGCGACCGGGCAACAAGGATGCCTTTCTGGCAAGCTGGAGGAGCGTCCAAAAGCTTTCTCAATGGAAGTAAAGATGAATATCTATCCCCACAGGTATGCAAGCAATGGTGTGCTGGCAGATTCCCTCACGCTCAGCAACACACACACCTACTCAGGAAGTGCTTTCCTCAAACTGTTGTCCTCCAGACGGTGCGAGGCATCGCCTCCCATCGCTTCTAGAGGAGGAACCTACACTGGCGTCCAATACATCTTGGAAGGTACCAGATTGGGGAAAACTGCCAAAGTTGTGACAAGCTCAGAAAAGGAAGAGAGCGGAGAGGAGCAGCCGCTCTCTCACTGGCTGGCTCTCGGGGGTCTCTTTCTCGCCTTTCCAGGAGTTATCTCCCAGGGAAAGTCCTTTGCTCCCAGTTGAAAGGACCGACCGCGGACTCTCTCTTCCTGCACCCAGACAGTTACTCCCCGGGGGAATCTGCGGAGGAGTTCAAGGACTGGGGGCAGAGGCAGCTCGGGGGAGGCGGCGCGAAGAGTCGGGCTGCCTTTCGGGGGGGAAGGCTAGCGGGGTGAAGTCAGATGAAGCGGGAGGAAGGAGAGACTGAGGGGAGGCGCCGGCACTGCGGAGGGGAGGGGGTCTTGCTTGCACCGGGGGCAACCGGGGGAGAAGAGGCGGTCGGAGGAGATAGGATCGGCGGCTCTCCTTACCAGATGAAGTCGGTGCAGTGGCTGCAGAAGGTGGGCTGCTTGAAGAACCGCGCGATGAATTTATGGTCCCTCACTTCGTGCACGTTTTTCTGCCGAAGGGCCCCTTTCCGGGCGAACCGCTGAGCCGCGTCGGGACCCGAACCGGGTTCGGAGGCTTGGAAGACGTCGGCCATGGCGCGCGCGCGCGCGCCCCCCCCACCGTCCCCGAGCGACCCCCCCTTTTCCCCACCACCGCCTCTCGCTCCTTCCTGCTTTGCCTTCGACTTCGCCCTAAAGTCAGGAAGCCGCTTCAGCCACCGGCTCTGCCCCGTCCGGCAGCCGCGTCCGACACTTCTGGCAGCTGTGTGGATGGGCGCTGCCTCCTGCCCGCTTTGGGCTCCTCCTGACGTCTGAGCCACGCGCGGCAGAGAGGCGGGAGGAGGATCCCACAGCCCCGGGCCAGACCCGACGGCTCCGCCCGCTTGCCCGCCCGCCCTCCTGCTGGCGCGCTCCTGGGCCCCCTGCCGCGGGAAGGAGGAAGAGCGCGAGCCGGGGAAGCCCGTCTCTAAGGGCAACGGGCAGGCCGGCCGCCAGACCCACGCCCCCCGCGGGAGGGGGGTGTCCCCCCGAACAGGCGTTTGCAATGCTCCCCGCCCTACAGAAGGGTCGGGGACATCACCTGTGGCATTCGATGCGCGGGGAGACCCGCCCCGCCGCCGTCAATCAAAAGCCCGGACTCGCTGGAGGTTAGCAACGGGCGTGAGAAGAGGGCGGCCGACACACGCAACAGATACTTTTGCCACATGCGCACAAAACGCACCGCCGAGGCCTTGAAATGATCAGATGCGCGCACGGAGAAGTCACCCGCGCGGAACCGGAGTAAGCTCAGCCCCGGCGCTCGACCCCTCACTTCAGGGGAGGTCACCCTTCACGTGATTAGCAGCGCCCAGCGCTTCTGAGGAAGAGGGAGTTTGGGGACTAAATAGAGAGGCCCGGGGCTCGGTGTGGTTTGCAAGTAAATTGGGCTCCTGGCAGTTTGGAGGAGGCTGAGGTTGCTTCCTTCGTCCAACCCCTTGTGCCCTGTGCGGTTCAGATGGTTGCCAGCCATTCCGCAGGTCACCCCGGCTGCAAAAGACCAGTGGACCTGAGGAGCTTTTCTTTCCAGGAAGTCACCTGTAGCCAGGGCACAAGCGGGAGCCTGCAGACTGCCCTTCTTACTCATGCAGCCAGAATGTAGTAATCCCACTTGTGCCACCCGGTGCCAATAACACCCAAAAGTTTGAAAGCTTTTTCTCACACCCACGGCAAACAGGTTGCCCAATGCAACCTCTCCCCGATGTAAACAGCTCTACGGGAACCTGTTGCTCACTCCAGAGTTCTTTCTCTTCTGTGGCCTCACAGCTGTTATAGGCAGTCATTTGTTTAATGACTGATGAAAGTTACAGCAGCATGGCAGAAAGGCACTTATGACCGTTTCTCATGCTTGCGACCATTGTAGCATCCTCGTGGTCAGAATTTGGGCACTTGGCAACTGCCATGTACAGGCGGTCCTTGACTTACAACAGTTCATTTAGTGACTGTTCAAAGTTACGACGATGAAAAAAGTGACTTATGACCATTTTTCACACTTACGAGCTTTGCAGCATCCCCATGGTCATGTGATCAAAATTCAAACACTTGGCAACTGGCTCGTATTTATGACGGTTGCAGTGTCCTGGCAGGTCATGTGATCACCTTTTGCGACCTTCTGATAAGCAAAGTCAATGGGGAAGCCAGATTCACTTAACAACTGTCACTAACTTAATAACTGCAGTAATTCACTTAACAACTGTGGCAAGAAAGGTCATAAAATGAGGCAAAACTCACTGAAATGTCTCACTTAACATCATAAAGTTTGGGCACAATTGTGTTCGTAAGTCGAGGACTAACTATATTTATGATGGTTGCAGTGGTGTGATCACCTTTTGTGCCCTGACAAGCAAAGTCAATGGGGGAAAGCCAGATTCATTTAACCACTGCATAACTAACATAATAGCTGCAGTGATTCACTTAAAAAACTATGGCAAGAAAGGTTGCAAAATGGTGCAAAATTTATTTTTTGTCTTGGTTAGCAGTGTAAACTTTGGGCTCAATTGTGGTCGTAAGTCAAGGATTACCTACAGTGTACCTGAGACCAATGCATTATGCAACCTTTGGTCGCTAACTTGGAGGGAGGGGAGAACAAACTTGAGAACTTGAGAGTCTGAGGAGGAGGGAAAGACAAAATCCAACCACTAATAGCAACAACAGAGTGCATTCTGAGGAATGGACAAACTGTAGTGGGCCCTTCTCCTTCCAAGTTAGGCTCTCAAATGAACCCAAACAGCCTTGTGCCTTCCTCTTCCTCCTGGCACAACATCTGGATAGGGAAGATGTGCAGCAGATGTGACTCCTTGGTAGCACTTTAAAGGAACATAACATTGAGTTGTTCAATGGTCATGATCAGTAAAAGCCATAGGTTGTGCTGGACTGAATCTGCCATCTTGCTTCACTTGCAAAGCTGGAGTCTGGGCTTCAACAATGCAGTTATACTTTGTGATAAACAACATTTCTTTCCAAAGGCAGGTGAGCCTCACACACCTGCAGTTTTGAGATCTTTATCAAACTCCATGCAACAGGCTCATTCAAGATTAGCACAACCCTGATTTCATTTACTATCAGGGCTTCTGCGACAACCATAAACTAACCAAATAAGTTAGCCTTACCCAATAGATTCTTCTTTTTTAATAAACTTTATTAACATAAATCATACCAACAAAAAAGACACAAACTTTAAAAAGCTGTTAAAAAGAAACGAACATCTATATTTGTGTCGAAGCAGAAAGGTCCTGCATATGCTTAAATCCAAATCTAATGAGCTTTCCTTAACATTCAAATGTTTGTTTACCATAAAAGAAAAAAGAAAGAAAAAAATACACGATACAATATAAAATTATATTTCTAATATTTACCCAATAGATTCTTAGTGCACTCTGCTGGGCTAAAATGTAATTCACTAGCTTGTGGCTCAATCTTATTAATTTAACTAACCGTAATTAACTAACCATGGACATGTGTGCCATAATATTTTTATATCCCACATGAAAGTAAGTCTAGTTTCCTTCATTCACACACAGGCACACACACGTTACATTGAAGTTAAGTATTTCTTGGTAGTTGAAAGCACCATAAAGTGGGTTTGGGATAATACAATAGCATTTCTCTTCCCCACCACTCTTCCCCTTCAAGAGACTGGGGAAAGAAGCAGCAAAACTCTGACTATATTAATTTGTGGGTAAATATATCATGCAAAAAAACCTGTGAATAGATTGCACCCTCAGCAAGTAAAAAGACTGTGTTTGCATGATAATAAAAAAATCAGCATCACTAATTTATTTGTGTTGTCTTGCAACATGCTGCATTTAAATCTAACTGTGTTCAAACTAAAAACAGATATCACTGGGGGAAGGGGGAGCTTGAAAATGAGACCTTATAACCGTGATGGCGAACCTATGGCATGCGTGCCAGAAGTGGCATTGCAGAGCCATCCCCACCGGCATGCAAGCCATCGGCCCAGAGCAGGTCCGCTGCGCGGGTGCGCGAGCCAGATGATTGTCAGGTCGGCATGTGGGGGGCGGGGTGTGTGTGCAGGAACCGTGCAGAAAAATGCAGCACCCATGGGATCACACGTGCATGCACAGACATGCAGCGCAAACGCAGCAGGTCATGCGCGCATGCATGGGTTGTGGGGGGCATGTGCATTGCATTATGGGTGCTGGCATGCGTGCATGTGCGCATATGTGCTCATGCGCACTTTTGGCACACGAGGATGGTAAGGTTAGCCATCACTGCCTTATAACAAAGAATTGTTGCAAACTTAAGTTCCAGCTTCCCAAATCTTAGAATGGAAGCTAAACTTGATCCAAATGACAATGGTAAGGTATCATTGATTATCTTGTTTGAGATGCAGGTCCTGATAGAAACTGAGGAGAAACCTAAGAAACGTGCAGCACTGGATCTTAAAAACGGCTTTGAGACCCGCACGGAAGAAACAATTTCAGTCTAACAGGAAGAATGAAACTTAAGAGGCGGAAAGAACATGTCATAAAAGAAAAGTACATAAGGTTGTACAGAACAATAGAAAAAAAATAAGAAAAAATGAATGTGAAAATGAGTTTTATTTTTACAGGCTTTTTGAATGTTCCAATTGTCCCATTCCAATTGAATGAATTAATGGAAGTGGCAATAACTAGACTCCTAACATATCTGTGAACATGGCCACAACCTTGGTTACGGTTATTTATTAGATATTTCCAATAAACAGTGGCAGCTTAAAGGGAACCTGCTTTTTAAAAAACCAATCCTGGTTATCCATATTTTGTGATAATATGTTGCCAATGTTGGTTGACTAAATTGTTTCAAAGGACTTTGCTCTGGCAATTTTATATCAACCAAATATACAAACAATTTTTGGTTTTACAGCAGACATTATCCTTTAGTAGAAGTGTGCAAAGGATTTCAATTATGTAAACAGTACTTAAACTGACTACATTCACAGAATAGGAGTCCAAAGTAATACCGCGTTACACAAAAAGCATTAATTCTATGTGTTGTGCACAAATGAGGCAAATCCCTGCTAAGACTTGCTGTTTGCTTCAGTGGACTTTCCTCAACAATTGACGTCCCTTTCCCCCCAGTCAGTCCAATAAACTTTGCTCTGGCAAATTCCAAGGAACAGTAACAACCAAAGGAACAAGCCCTCCATTCCAAAATCACAGAGCAACAGGATAGTTTCAACTGCCCTTCTTAAAGACTATTCATCTGGGCAGCCTGAAGAACTGGGGACAAACTGTTTTATAAGGATGGGGCAGCAGCCACATACTTTTTGGGGGAGAAGATCCAAAGCATCACTAACTTGACAAACAGCACGGGATAAAATTCCCTTCAGAAGAAGACTGCCCTTTAGGGCTTGATAGATCAGATCCAGCAACCTGCCCCACCTAGTCCAACCCCCTGCCCAAGGTAGGAGTCCTTATATCATCCCGGGCAAATGGTTGTCCAATCTTTTCCTGGAAACTTCCAGCGATAGAGCACCCACAACGCTAGGAGGTAAGTTGTTCCACTGATTAATTGTTCTCACTGTTAGAAAATTCCTCCTTAGTTCCAGATTAGCTTTCCCTCTGACAAGCTTCACTCGTTGCTCCTTGTCCTGCCCTCAGGCGGTATAGAGAACAAGTCAACCACCTCATCACTGTAACATCCCCTCAAGGACTGGAAGAGAGCTATTATGTTACCCAGGGATGGGATTCTACCAGTTCAGACCAGTTCTACAGAACCGGTTGTTACCATTCTGTGCAGTTTGGAGAACTGGCAAATCGTGCCACTGGCTGGCCCCACCCCTCTCCACCCACCCCTCCCTGCCCCACCCAGTCACTCCTTATCTTGCATGCGTGCCATCCAACTCGCCTGCATTGTGCAAGCAAATTTTATGTGACAGACAGGTAGCAGATTGCAGAAAGGTAGATCTGTGAGTGAATCTGTGATTCTGCAAGCAACTCAATCTGCCTGCCTGCTTTGCCTGACTTTGGGTAAAAGTTGTTCTTTTTTTAAATAAAAAATTCAATATTTACATAAATATTTACAATATTTACATACAAGCCATGCCCAGCCAGTCACATGACCACCAAGCCACCCTCACAAATTAGGCCACACCCACAGAACTGGTTGTTAAGAAATTTGAATCCCACCCCTGATGTTGCCCCCTAATCCTTCTCTCTATTAGGCAGACATACCTAGTTCCCTTAATTGTTCATTGTGTGTTTTAGCCTCCAGGCCCTTTATCATCTTTGTTGCTCTTTGCACACTTTCTAAGGTCACAGTATCTTTTTTGCATTGTGGTGACCAGAACTGGATGCAGTATTCCAAGTGTGGCCTCACTAATGCAGTGAGGCCTTCTACTGTTAAGCTACTTCTACTAGTGAAGAAGGACTGCACTAGTAGAAGGACTCTTTAAAGCAAACTCAAAAAGGACCCAAAGTCACGTTCATAGAATACAATCAAGCTCAAATGAGGCAACTGTATTTTAGTCCGCTGTGTTGTGACAACCTGGCAGATGTCATTCATTAAGGGTTCAGTGCAAAGAATTATGTACATTGAATCAAGCAGAGTTATGTTTTTAAATCATGTGATAAGCAGCATATTTCTACATTGTCAATAATCATATAGTTGACATAGCTCATAACTTTCTATGTCCACCATTGCCATTATCATGTTGGAGCACATTAGCAAAAATATTTGATATTCAAATCAACCTTCTTCCCCCAAAATAGCACTTTACTGAAATGGTAAACACTTTTTCACTGGAAAATATAATTTTATTTTAGTCAAATGACCCAATTAGTGGCCTGTACCACAGTTTACCCTGTCCATATATTAAATGGGCAGGCCACTCACTGTTGGTGAAATATTCGGTAATATCACAATAAAGTAGCAAGTTATATGAAACAATATGCTAGGATACTTAATCTTGAATATTTTGTGTAGCAACATTACTAATGTTTTTCATAATATTCTGTTCCATATACCTATGGAAAAAGTAGTACATAATTTACTGATACCATGTATTTTGTTAATCTAATACTTCATCTTACATTATAAGCTGTATACCCATCATTGTATCCAATTTATAATGCAACCCTAGGATCGATATTATGAAGACATCAATATGTGGCACATAAATTATACTAATCAATCAATCAATCAATCAAATAAATAAAATAATATGTCCCCAAAGTCTTTTGTCTTTTTATTTAAAAAAAGAGAGAGAGAAGGGGCAGAAGGGGAGGTTGTGTTCTAAATATAAATAGATTTAGCACATATCTATTTATGGAAAAATATATGTGGCGTTATTTTTAATTGTTTGTGTGTTTATTCATTCTTCCTGATGTTTTTCTACAAGTGCAAGACCAGCTTTTTAAAATCAATCAAATGTTGATCTATTGGTTGCAAAGGGAATTGACTGACCAGCTTGTCTCCCAAGCCTGACATGGTGAGCTGAGAGAGAGTGACTGCTCCAAAATGTAAGTTATATATGATTATGAACCATCACCTAGTCATCCCATAGATTTTCTCTATGATGATCTATCCAACAGTGTATCCATTCCAACTGCAACCGAGTCCATCCATCTTGTGGTGCTTATCCTCCTCTTCTCTTTCCTTTCTATTCCTACCAGTATTAGGACCTTATCTAAAGAGCTACCGGTAGATCTTCTACATAATGTGTCCGAAACAGAATTATTTGAGCTTCATCATTTGCGACTTGAGTGACAACTCTGGGTTGATTTGATATTTGTTTCCTTGGTGTGTGTATGTGTGTGTGTGTTTATGTAGTACTTTTGCATAATCTTTCTGTTTCTTTGAATGCAATAACATTACTCTCAGATCTGTATTACAGTTATCCCCAATCTGCTGATCTACAGATAGTTTGAGTATTTCTTAGGATTCCTAATTATGAGCTCAGAATTGTGCAACTTATAGATGCAATATATGTGGACTCAGGTAAGCTGAGGAAAGGTTGAGTACTCAAATTAAATGCTATTAGTGATATTAATATTAATAGCACTTATTAATAATGTTATTATTGTATGGAACCTTGAGTAATAAGTTTAAGCAGCAGATGGCAGATCCTATCAGTCCTACTGCATATAATAAGTCAGACTAAGCAACTAATACCATATACAGTAGGTCTAAAACTACTTTTATTGGAACTGCTATAGGAACAGAATTTTTTCAAATCTGAATGTGCTTCCTTTCCTCATTCTTTTATTTTCAGGTGAATTAGGAAAGGGCTTGTCTGAAACATTTTGTCAAATTATATTCTTGGAATGGAGTCTTTTGTCTGATTGTGACCTAGGTAGCAGCTCTTCTTTCATCCCCTATGCCCTCTATAGATATTGGCTAATCTCCCGAGTTAAGTAATGAATGGATTTCAGAGCTGGTGAATAGACTGAGGAGTCAAAAACTGTCCCCAGATAAGGCAATACTAATTTTTTTCCATCTTCCATTCAAGGAAATTTCAAGAATATGATAGTTAGGAATTACCTAGGGCAGTGGTGACTAAACTTTTTGATCTCCTGTGCCAAAAACTGCACGTGTGCTAGTGCGCATGCACTCACATGCCAGCACCCAGAATGTAATGCATGCCCCCCCATGCCCCCTGCACATATGCGTGCAAACCCCCACCCCCTTACCTGCACTGCACCTCACAGCTGATTTTTCGGCTGATTTGAGGCCTTTTTCGGCCTCACAGAGGCTTGGAAAAAGCCCCTGCAAGGCTTTTTAGGCCAAATTATAGGCCCGTTTCGTCACTTCCAGTATTACAGGAAGTGATGAAACTGGTCTATAATTTGGCCTGAAAAGCCTTGCAGGGGCTTTTTCCAAGCCTCTGTGAGGCCAAAAAAGGCCTCAAATCAGCCGAAAAAAATCAGCTGTGAGGCGTGCGCATGCGCAGTGAGGTAAATTTGCCTGCAGCTCGCATGCCAGCACAAGTGGCTCTGCGTGCCACTTGTGCTGGCATGCGAGCTACAGGCATAGCACTTGTGCTATGCTTGCCATAGGTTCGCCATCACGGACCTAGGGCCTGATGAATTGATTAGATCTACCTGGCCTCAATACAGGTAGTCTTTGATTTACAACCGTTTGTTTAGTGACTGATCAAAGTTTCAATGGCACTGAAAAAGTGATTTATGATCATTTATGATACTTTCCACCATTGCAGCATCCCCATGGTCATGCGATCAAAATTCAGACTCTTGGCAACAGACTCATATTTACGATGGTTATAGTGTCCCAGGGTACTGTGATCCCCTTTTGTGACTTTCTGAAAAGCCAAGACAGTGGGGAAGCCGGATTCACTTAACAACCATGTCCCTAACTTACATCTGCCATGATTCACTTAACAATTGTGGCAAAAAAGATTGTAAAATAGCACAAAATTTACTTAGCCAATTTCTCACTTAACAACATAAATTTTGGGCTCAGTTGCAGTCTCAAGTCAAAGACAACCTGTAATGTGCGTGGAAAACTACTGGAAAAGGGGCTTTCCTTTTAGATCAGAGTGGCTGTAACCTTCATGATATACTTTTCCATAATAAATTAAACCATGATTTGTACAACCCATTTCCCTGAGTACAATAGCATAATGAACCATAAAGTAATCATATGGGCCAGACTAAAAGATAGTTGGCAACTTTGTAATTTAATGTGTTGAACAAATCTAGCCACTGATTTCACATTTAAGCCAGCAGGAACTGCAAGTGCTTAACATTCCCTTGGATCACACAGCCTTTTTAATCACAATTTTCCTCACTACCACTGAGTATTAAATTCCAATCTGTGCAAAAGGGCAGCATAAGGGTTTCATGCCATTTATAACCAATGGCTTAACTGAATATGCAGCAGCCATTATTCAGGTTTATGTTTCTTCAGTAAAAATTTCAAGCCATTAGCCATGAAAATATGAATATATTTAGCTGAAAACTATGCCTGTTATTCAGTACAAATCTTCTTGAAAATGTACATAAGATTAAAACCTCTGAGAGGAAACCTCAAAGCGTATAATTGTTGCACATGATGCATTTATTTACTAAGTAGATTTATACCCCCATAGAGACTGTTTGATCTTGTGGTTAAGGTATCAGGCTAGAAACCAGGAGTCTTCTGAGTTCTAGTCCTGCTTTAGGCATGAAAGCTGGTTGGGTGGCCTTGGGCAAGTCATTCTCAGCCCAGTCCACCTCATAGGGTTGTAATTATGGGAAAAACAGGAGGAAGAAGGAGTATTGGGTACATTTGTCATCCTGAGTTTATTTATAAAAACAATAATGAAGGTGGAATAAAAATAAAAATCCTAGGTTTTTTTCAAAGTTTTTCTCCCATGGGCTGAGAGAGTGATGAACCTGAGCTCACCCAGAGAGCTGAGGACTAGAATTCACAATCACCCAGTTTCTAGTCCAGAACATTGAGGAGAACAAAAGGACTCTGTTATGATGTCACTGTGATGTCTGTGCAATGCCTATAATGCAGAGAGCTAGAGAGCCATTTCTAGTATGCCCTTTGAACTTTCTCTGGTAGGCTCTATTGATC
Organism: Naja naja; assembly: GCA_009733165.1. NCBI lineage: Eukaryota > Metazoa > Chordata > Lepidosauria > Squamata > Elapidae > Naja > Naja naja. The sequence continues at coordinate 149,354,738 of CM019149.1, read as the reverse complement.
TTTCTCTGCTCTAGTCTTTCCTGCTGGATAATTTTGGAGGGGAAGAAGAAAGTAGTCTGGAAAGAGGACTGCAATATTTAGCTTAATCTAAAAAAATTGGAACTTTCACACTGAGCAACAGAGGGTGACTAATGGGAGCACTGCATCGTGATGTTTGCCTCAATCCCACAGGGCTTAATTTTTCTACTATTCCAGTCCTTCAAAGGCAGTGTAGTGCTGTGGTAGCCACTGAGGTTCCCTGGATGACACTAGTAGCTGGCAGCACACTGCAGCCTGGTGGAGGGGGCCTCTTTTGCTATCCCATGAGCTCATCTTCTATTCATTCTCTTATCTGTTGGGATGGGGATGGGACTTCTCTGATTTTCCAGGTGTACAGGTGATATCATTTACTAACATCACCACTAACTTCAAGGATTGGTTGAAGGGTTATGCCAATGTGATTGAAGGGTTTCACCCATGTGGATCTATTCTCCAATCCCAATGCTGTATCTATGCTGCTCTTTTCTGCTTGTAAAAATGGTATAAAAGAATAAACACTGCCCAGGCAGTGAGACATCTTTGGACACTGAAATGACTGGTTATTGAATCCCCACATAGTGCTATTTCTGCTTAATGCTAGCCTGAATTTGAAACCAAGGACAAATCTGTATAATTCAGAATCTGGTACAGAATCTGTTTTCTAAAAGAAGTCTGATATATTTACTAAATACCTTTGAAAACTTCAAGTGAGCAATTACTCCCAGATTCAGAACTGATGCTCATTCATGAAGACTCTCTCCACAGAAGCAAGCTATGCTGTATCCACACTGCACAAAGAATCACAAACCAGCCAGCCATGATGTATTTGCAGATCCAGGCTACATGGTTAGGTTATCCTTACGTTGTCATGCAAATACAGACACTTAGGTTAATTATGTAACCTGCTGTATGGTGAAACGTGGCTAAGTAATATCTGCAAGCATATAGTAATGCCTCATTACAAACCCAGAAGTATTTTTGCTGCTCTTTGAGTATCAATTAAGAGGCTTGCCTAGCATCATGATGATTGAGGGCACTGGTTGCTTTTTAGTTATTCTTTCATTGCTTTTAAAATAGTGACAAAAAGAAAAAAAATCCAAAATGCAAAGATAAAAATACATGCATTGGCAAAGAAAAGAGGGGAAAAAACACACAACCAAAGAAAAAGAAAAAAGGATAAAGAGAAAGAAAAAAGGTGTCATTTTAGTAGTAAATAATTAAAATTCTGTATATAGTTATCTAATGCAATGATTATTTAAATATATATATATAGTTCCTATATGCTTATACAAGCAGCGTGTTTCTTTAACCTACTCATTTCTATAAATGAATCTCATATTTTATTTGTTCATATAAAATCTACAGCTATAGGCAATCCACTCATAGGTGGCAATTGAAATCAGGTCTTCAATCCGTAGAATTAATGGACATGCATTTATCTTTCCGATGTTGCAATATTAGTCTTTTACCCATAGTAAGACCCCATAGATTCTAATTTGTCTGGTTGTCTGGTTGTCAAATTCTAACTAGGTATATAGACTAGTTCAAAAGAATATTACCCTCTGAAAATTTTAGCTTTTGTCACACAATCATATTTATATAATGTACTACTTTCTCCTGAAACATGGTAAATATAGGACAATATAGAAACATATGTTTAAAGAAGTGTTATCTTTATTATCTTTATTTATTTTATTATGGGATTTATATGCTGCCCTATCTCCCAAAGGACTCAGGGTGGCTCACAACAATAAAAAAAACAATACAAAATTTAAAATTTAAAAAATTATTAAATCCAAATCCCAATGATACTAATTAAAAGCGCCAAAATAAACAATAACCCCCCCCACCTCATTTCAGGTTGGCCTGTTGAAAAAGCCAGGTCTTCAGGTCGCAACGGAAGGATCGAATGTCAGGGGCCATCCGCAGCTCCAAGGGCAGCTGATTCCACAGGGTGGGTGCACCCACAGAAAAGGCTCTCCCCCTGGGGGTCACCAGACAACACTGTTATATCTCCAACAAAATACTGTTTTGCTGTTTTGACAGTTCTTTTCTATATAAATGCAATGCAGTCCAATAACCTAAGTATTTTTTGTTTCATAAATTGTAATTTGAGATCCATTGATAATCTTCAATTTTTTGTTCTACTCTACTCTGATTCTGTCTCTTTTCTGTTCTTTTCTATTCTTTTCTATTCCATTCCATTCCTCTAGAAGATAAGAGACTTGCTCCCATTGCCTACACTATATAGCAACTTTAAATTATTTATACCACAGCTGTCAAACTCGTGGCATCATGTTGCTGTCACGTCACGTGACATATAGCAATGTTTTTCCCTTCTCAGAGCAGAGGTGGGCATGGCCTGCGCATGACGTATTCAGCCCCTGGGCCACCAGTTTGACACCCCTGCGTTATACCATTGATTTCTTAACATCTGCATATGATAAACAGTGTTGTAGAAGTTCATAAACTGTCTGCTTTATAAGGAGGGAGAATTACTATTCTTGAAATATATTTATCAGTATTCAACTAGGCCCTGGTGATGCAATTTATGTATATGTTTGTTTGTTTTTTAATGCACTTTTTGTCTTGTCTGTGTTTTCTCTTTTTTTCTTTTTTGGAGTTTGTATTTAACATTTTGAAATAAAATTAACAAATCTATAAACACTAATAGCCTTTGTTTTAGTTTTAAAGGAATTAACAAGCTGTTTTAGTATCTCAGGTAACTGAGAAGCTGAAAATGCTACTGGTCCAGACAATGTGATTAACAAATATATATCATTTTGAAATTTAACTCTGCTGTTGATTTTACTGTTAATTATATATCAGATAGATGTCAGGTCAAATGGGCTGGGTAGGCCTGGCATTTTATCACTTGCCATTTTAAAATTATTTGTTTAATTTCTATCTTAGATAATGGAGTACTTAAAAGTTGTTTGTTTCATCTAAATGTGGATTAATTTAATTAGTTTATGGGTCTCTATATTTTCATTTGATACATACATATTTCTACCAAACTCAGAATCCAATATTTCATTGAAATCTCCCATTATCATTTTATCATAAATACACTCATTCAAGTGCTGAAAACTTTCATAAAACATAAAGGGCGAATTTAAATTTTTGGCCCATAAACATTAACCATAGCTATTGTAGTCTCTGCTATTTTTAGCAATACAATTAAATTGTACCCATTTATATCAGTGATACCTTGCTGTACATCAACTGAGAATTCTTTTCATATTAAAATGGCCACCCCTTTAGTTCTGGTTAAAGTTTTTGCAAGACAAACCTATCTCATCCAATTCTTCATTAATACATATTTTTCCTGTTCCATTAAATGCTATAGGTTCTACAGGATTTCTTATCTACAGGAAATAAATGCTTAACCACCTGCCAAGCACCAGGGAAATCAGAAGATCCCGGCAGTTCAAATGTGTAAATATTTATTATAAGCTTAATCTATCTACAAGAATCTTAACAGTCAAGAGAAATTAGCAGGACTTAAGAACAGAAAGGAATTCAAGGTGGGCTGGACTTAGATCTCTTGTGGACATGAAGGGACTCATGACTGATGACGTGTTTGACCCCTCCCTCTGGCTCAGCCTGGTCATCTCCTATACTGGAGACTAAAACATATGAAGAACAGTTACAGGAACTGGCATGGCTACTCTAGTGAAGAGAAGGACCAGGTAAGACATCATAGCAGTGTTCCAATATTTGAGGGGCTGCCACAGAGAGGAAGGGGTCAAGCTATTTTCTAAAGCACCTGTACGCCAGGCAAGGAATAATGGATGGAAACTGAACAAGGAGAGATTTAACCTGGAAATAAGGAGAAACTTTCTGACAGAACAATCAACCAATGGAACAGCTTGCCCTCGGAAGTTGTGGGAGCGCCATCACTTGAGACCTTCAAGAAGAGACTGGACTGCCATTTGTCAGAAATGGTGTAGGGTCTCCCACTTGGGTGGAGGATTGGACTAGATGACCTACAAGGTCTCTTCCAACTCTGATTATCTGTTATCTATATCTGAGGGCCTCAACCCTCGGTCAATGGACCAGCACCAGTCTGTGGCATGCCAGCAACCACCTGTGCAAACAAGAGAAGCCCATCCACAGGATGCAGGCAGCATGCAAAGCCACACTCCCTCTGGTCCACAGAAAAACATTTCTCTCTGGAATCAGTTCCTGGTGCCCAAAAGTTGGAGGCCACTGTCTTATATCACCCAGAGCAACTCCAAGAGTGAGATGGGTAATACCTAAAATTGATAAATAAAATAAAATCTCCTGTAGATAAGCAGTATCTACCCTTAAATATTTTAAATATGCTAAAAATCAGGGCAGTTTTCCTAATTGGAGCCCTTGTACATTAAGACTAACTTCATCCATAAATTTTATCTTGACTCACTTATCAATATTCTTCCAATAGCAACTGGTTTTATGACTTGTATTATTTAACAAATAACTAATAATATTTTCTATATTGAAATATTTAACACATTTCAAGTATGGCTCACAGATGTAGGATCTCCATAAAGAGTCAATTTAGGGTTAGGGTTAAGATTTAAGATAAAGGTCTCTGCATTTGACAGATTCTTAGATTTGTGATAAATTGGTAGTTAACACAGAATGTGGCTAGAAAACACATGAAATATTGAAATTGTATCAATTTGGCAAGACTCTGAGCTTTGGTAAACAGTTTTTCCCCCTGAAACTTACTGAGTTAAATCAAGATAAATTGATATCTTGCTTTGACCAGAACACCACTTCAAAGGGGACTGTACTGATCCCTGGCCAAAAAAAAAGGAAAATCTCATCTTTTTTTTTTTGTAACATGGAGGAATTGCACAATAATTACATTGGAACTAATCCAGTCTTCCTTCTAGTTAAGGAATTTTAATCCTCTGATCAGTCTTGACTGGACAATCCATTCTCAGTAAAGATGTCTGAAAAATTCCATAAATTCAGCAAAGTGTGTTTAATTTGGAGAGTTGTCAATACCAATCACAGATAGCTTTTTCCTATGCAATTGTGATTTTAACTATAATTCCTTTGTCTAAAATGCTATAACTGGTTTGCATAATAGTTTTGTGGGCAGTCAACTGAACCTTATAGCAAGCTATTCTTCTTTGCACCTGTTTTAAATCACATTTAAGTTCTGCCAAATTTTGCTGGATCATCTTCAAAGACTTGTACCTGAGCCAGGATCTCTTTTAACAAATTAGTTGAAGGATCCTCCTCCACCATCTTTCCCAGCTTGGCAGATAGTGATGCAGCTGGAATTAAGCTTCCGTTGAGTTTGGATCTAGCTGCCATTCCCAAAGCTTGTTAAAAACAAATATGCATTGAAAAGTTTTATTCACCCAGGTCAAAGTCTATCCGCAAAGTCTGACAATTCAAAGTTTAGAAACACTTTATTTGGGAGTGAGGTGACAAGATGTTCACTCACACCCCAAAACATAAGTCCAAGGGCACAAGATGCTTTAAGTAATTATTTGGGGAGGTTACACCAAAAAGCAAAACATCTGGAGAGGAAACATTGTTGAAAATGCCAGCCTCTTGATTACAGACCTTACTGCTACCTTTACTAAGAAGAAGGAACATGGAACTCTTTGGTTATGAAGCTGGTGCTATGTAGGGGGCACTAGCTTCATTAAAATAAATGGTGGCTTTTGCTGGTTAATGCCAAAAACTGCAATCCAGAAAATATATTGACCAGGACTGACAAGGGGCTTTGAAACACACAAGAGTCCATTGTTGACCCCACCATGTCAGTTTCTTTTCTTTTTTTCCCCAATGCTTTATTGGGTTTTTTCCTTTATACATATTACCATTACTTAATAAACAGTACTGTGATGTTTTGTATACATTTATGTATCCTATCCAATACTTTCTATACATACTACTTCCATACCATCTATACAGTATGTATTATATACATTATTTACATTTTCTTTTCTTATTTCTATTATCAATCCAGATATACCATGTTTCCCATATTGCATAGTATTCTGTATCTACTTTCCCTTTTAGTTCCATGGTTAATTTATCCATTCTGTGCACTCAAAACTTTTTTAAATTATTAAACCTTCAGGTGGTGTGGGATTTTTCTTCCAATACTGCACATAGGAAATTCTTGCTGCTGTTAATACATGTAACATAAGATATTTTATCTTTCTATTATAATTTCTTTTTATTATTCCTAAAAGGAATAATTCTGGGACAAAATCAATTTTACTTCCAATTAACTCCTCTAACCACATTTGTATCACTTTCCAATATTTGTTTGCTTCGGGGCATGACCACCAAGAATGAAAGAAGGTACATTGTTGTTGTCCACATTTCCAGCAATTTGGTTTTAAGTTTGGATAAATCTTATCCAATCTTGAAGGTGCCATATGCCAACGGTAGAACATTTTATGTTGATTTTCCTTATAAGCCACCAATTTTGTTATTTTATAATTCTTATTCCAAATTTTTTCCCACTCTTCTAAGTCAATAGTATGTCCAACATTTCTATCCCATGCAATCATTGATCCTTTCACAATCTCTTCTGTTCTATTAAATTCTAATAAATATTTATATATCTTTGATAACAATTTCTCATCTGGGCCAATCAAAATTTTATCTAGTTTTTGTAGTTTGTTGTCTATTCCAAATTCCTCACTATCTTTTTTATATCTTGTTTGTATTTGCATGTAGGGCCACCAATCTAATTTTATTCCCTGCTCTTCCAATTCCTGTCTACTCTTTAATTTCCCTTGTTTATCTAAAATTTCACTATACCTGGCCATTTTATTAACATCCATTGTATTAGGATGGATCACTGCTTCCATGGGGGATAACCAGCTTGGAATTTTCAAATAATGTTTATTCTTTATTTGTCTCCATGTTTGTATCAGCACATCTCTTATTTTATGTCTATAAAAGTATAGATACTGTATGTTTCCTTTATCCCACAGGAAGGCATGCCACCCTCTTTGTAAGTCATGCCCTTCTATGGTTAGAATTCTTTTGTTTCTTAGATTGATCCAATCTTGTATCCATACTAGTATTGCCACCTTATAATAGAGTTCCCAATCCGGGAGTCCAAGGCCACCCTGCTCTTGCTATCCTGTAAGTCTTTTAGCTTTATTCACGCTTTCTTACCTGCCCAGACAAATTTTGTGGTTTTGTTATTTAATTCTGTAAAAAAATTCTTATCTAATTTTGTTGGGGTTGTTTGGAATAGATATAGAAGCTTTGGCAAAACATTCATTTTGATAGTTGCTATTCATCCTAATAACAATAATTGTAAAGTCACCCATTTTTCCAAGTCTTTTTTTAATTTGCCACCATGTCAGTTTCTTAAACATGTTCACTTTCTAGCTTCTGAGGCTACTACACTTCAGCCTGAATCTGAAGTGCTGTATACTCTGAGTCTGAATTTTGCTCTCCCTTGGATGGAGTTAGAACGGATTCGGTCACAGGGTTCCCCACACAATTCCACAGTATTTCTTTCAGTTTTCACCCTCTGTGCAGCAGTGACTTGGCATTAACTGAATGCAAGTAGAATGCATCGACTTAAGACTGCAACTGAGCCTATAATTTAAGTTGCTAAGCGAGACATTTGTTGAGTTTTGCCCCATTTTATGATCTTTCTTGCCACGGTCATCAGGTGAATCATTGCAATTGTTAAATTGGTAACATGGTCATAAAGTGAATCTGGCTTCCCCATTGGCTTTGCTTGCCAAAAAGTCACAAAAACCGATCTTATGACCCCAGGACACAGTAACCATCATAAACAATGAACCAGTTACTGAGGATCTGAATTTTGATCATGTGACCAAGGCGATGTGACAACGGTCACAAGTGTGAAAAAAAATCAGTCATAAGTCACTTTTTTTCAGTGCTGTTGTAACTTTGGTCACTAAAAGAACTGTTGTGAGGCTTAATGACAAATGAATATTTATTGATGAACCTTCTCTAAGCAAGCTATCCTTTTATAAAGGAGCTTGCTATACTGGCAATGCTTTTGCAGGAAAAGCAAAGCCTTGCCTGCTAAATGACATCATTTATTCTATATGGGACTGTTTTCTCTCCCCACCTATTCCTACTCATACTCGCATTCATCAGTGCTGAGAGGAATTTTCCCCTTCAGTCTTAGTTTCAGTTTTCTGGAGAACAGAAATAAAATAGCCATTACTAATGAACCAACTATGCTACCCAAACAAATGTTCGGTATTACATGGACAAATAATGGAAAAAAATGAACAGACTGCTGCATGTTGGAACAAAGGAAACATTTTTTTCCTTTGTTGGCCTAATCACCGAATTCCCCCTAATGCCATTTAGCTTTAGAATAATAGTTACCTTAATGTGCAATTGCTACAATTTGCCAGAAAACAGGCTGCACTGCAGGCCAAATGACAGAACTACTTTCCATATGAAATGTGTTGTAACCCCCCAAAAACCCCAAAAAACCAAAATCCCACCTCAACCCTCCCCCCAAAAATACTTATTTCTAGGTTGCTTCTCTCCTTGATTAGTTTCCATCCATTGCTTCTTGTCCTGCCCTCAGGAGCTTTAGAGAATAGCTTGACTCCCTTTTCTTTGGGCCTCTTAATGTCAACCTTGTGAAGTAGTCCAGACAAGAAGCACATCTAGGAATACTTTATTGTAAAGTTACAATATCTGCATCTTGCAAGTCTGAAAGTACAGATAGTCCTCAACTTATGACCACAATTGATCCAACATTTTTGTTGTTAAGTGAAACATTTGTTAAGCAAGTTTTGCCCCATTTTAACACATTTCTTTGCACCGTTGTTAAGTGAATCACTGCAGTTGATAAGTTAATAACCCAGTTGTTAAGTGAATCCGGCTTCCCCATTGACTGCTTGTCAGAAGGTTGCGAAAGGGGATCACATGACCTCAGGACAATTGCGAGTGTCATAAGTATGAATCAGTTGCCAAGCACCTGAATTTTGATCATGTGGCCATGGGGATGCTGCAATGGTTGTAAGTGTGAATGACGGTCATAAGTCACTTTTTTCAGTGCCGTTGTAACTTTGAATGGTCAGTAAATGAACTGTTGTAAGTGGAGGACTACCTGTAGCTCTTCTGTCTCTCCCTTTTACTCTCCCCAAAACTAGGAAGGGTCCCTTCTAAGATGCTTTCGCCATCTCTCCTTGGGACTAAAATTTTGTTGATCATATCCTGTAGGCTGTGACTTTTCTTCCAATTTCCCAAGGCCATTCCGACATTATCATTACACCTATCCTCCAAACACCAGACCTTGGGATTGAGCAGAATGCAGCATTGGAATTAAAACTCCTCTTTACCCAAGATGTTATGCAAACTCTTTAACCTCTACAAGATAGGAAATGGAGTGAATTGGCCATGGTCTTTCATATTATTCTTTGTTTGAGATTCTCAGCCCTGCTGTATTTTAAATTTATGAACAAAGAAAGAGTTTATTACCCTACGAATGCTTTCCTAAGAATTAGTGTCATTTAAAACAATTGTCTTGACTTCCAAATTTTTAAGGAACATATAATTAGATAGAAGAATGATCTGCATTTTAACTGTTGATGCTGATGATTAGTTTTATGGCAGGTGTGTGATTGTTACTGCTGTCTAATTTTAATATTTTGATATCTGAGAATGATATTCTAAGGATAAATATGGTATTCACTATTGGCCAATGGCCATGCATTGTGCAAATTTATATTCAAACAGCTGGCAAAAACTAGGTTACTTCCTGTTAGGTGAAACATTATTTTCTATTATTCCAAAAGCTATTAATAAATAGTGTTACGTCTCTTAAACTAGAATGAAAAATATCCCTTACTGTACATGAACTTGTCTCTAGAATATATAAGATATGTCATATATCTCTTGTTATTAATACAAAAGGAATAATCTTTTTTTTTCGTTTATTGTTTTGCTGGCATTAAAATAGAAGCTTAGAGAGGAAGGATTTAAATGTGAGAAAATTAAGCCCTACATTATATGGAAATGCATGAATCAAAAATGCAAATCTATTCATTTCATTTCCTTGAAAACTTTTTATCAAAAGCTTAACATTTATCATCCTGAAAAAAATGAAATTTGCAAGAATAGTTCACATGTTTTTCTGATCAACTTCAGAAGTTTTGAAAAGAGGTTTCTTGTTTCATAGTGTATACATGTCCTTGCCATCTGTCAACATATACCCAATTCAAAGGCTAAATGAGATACTTGTATAGGAGACAACCAGGAAATATCCAGGCTGTTGAATAGTTGAAAAAAATATCATGGAAGAATGTAACCGCAAGCCACATCTATACATTGTCAATAAAGCTACATGGGCACCTCCACGTCATCACCAAAATCAAATTCAACTTACAGAATTTTCACTATGTATAAGTTATATACTCTGAGTTTGAGAAACTTTCTGACAAAATAGCTTTGAGATGTTAACTTCAAACCTAAAGGACAATAGAAGAATCAGTACAGATTCCCAGTTTTAAAGAAATGATGGATCCATTTAGAGACTGTCACTATTTTTCTTTTAATGAAATTAACTCTGATTTCTAGTTTCCATGCTAATAAAGGGCACCCATTGGATAGAAATGAATGGCCACTATCTAAGAAGGGATTTAGTGGCTGAGTTTACATAGCATCCTTAACCAATCTAATTAAAGTTTTAGTAATTAAATTTGTACCATGCTCTAAATCTGCTTCATTTTAATCTTGGGTCTTCATATTTGAGGCTTAGAGTGTTATGTGCACCGATTCCATATGATTAGTTGATGGTTTGGGCTATTGTGCAAACCCTAAGAATGGGATCATTCAGTAATTGTTTTAAGTGTGCGGTCCACATTTAGCCCTTTTTGTATGTATTTTCTACGTGGATAAAGGTTATTATAAAAAGCAGCATCTGGGACTGGGAGAAGAGGTAATGACTGAGAACAGATGCAAATAGCATTGGCATGGATACAAAGAGAACTTTAGACATGCTTCAGTTCAGGCTAGTTTCATTTGTATCTCATTATGATTACTTTAGTATTAATCCCTCTGCTAGCTTTGAAGGGCATCAGATAGGATTCCTGCAGTTCATATAAGGATGGCATATATCCATCTGTTTCCTGGCTCATTGTGTTTGTACAGATGATGAAGCTCCATAAACTTCTGTAATCTTTGTAAAAATAATTGCTGGGCTTAAGTTTTGCATAGAGCTGCAAAAATGTCATCAAGAAGAAATACGTAGGTTTCTTTTTTCTTTTTTATTTACCAAGAATAAACTGCCTTTATTCATTAAATACAGAGATAGATATACGAGTGATGGACAATTTATTAGGATCAAATTCTTTCTTTCCTTGGATACAGCAGCAGTATTTTCATGCCTAACATTATTGAAACCAATAATATGTGTGGCAGGAAGGACAGGTTTCTTTTAAGTAGCAAAAATATCAGCGGGAAAGGCATTTGGTGGAGGAAAAAGGTTTTCATAGCATATATATATACTGTGTTTCCCCGAAAATAACCCAGTCGGAAAATAAGCCCTAGCATGATTTTTCAGGATGCTCGTAATAGAAGCCCTACCCCCAAAATTAGCCTCAGTTAAGATTGTCAGCCAGATGGACGCATTTAGTACAGTATTTTCCTGAAAACAAGACCTAATGGGAAAGTAAGTCCTAATGTGTCTTTTGGAGCAAAAATTAACATAAAACCTGGTCTTATTTTGGGGGAAACACAGGGTAGCATATGCATAGCATATACACATAGCCTATAGAAAGAGTGTGTCTTTGCACTTTGTAGGTTAGTTTTCACTAAAAAAATTATACCTCCTGCTGGTGCTACTTCCCATAGCGTTTAAATGGAACTTCCATGAGAAACTTTTTGAAGGGGGGCTTGGTATTCTCTGAGCTTGGTTGTTTTCTTGCATACATTTCATTGCCCAAACTTGGTAACATTGTCAGTCACTAGCATTGATGATGTTACTAATTTGGGTAATGAAACGTGTGCACCAGAGAGCACCAAGGACCCCTCATTTCAACCCTGAGCTACAACAATTCCTCTTTATTGATAAGGTTCTAGATTTGAGATTAACGTGGGTCATTTCAAAGGGGAAGTGTGGAAAAGACAAAGGATGCCTATGATAATCCTGTCTCAATGCTTCCTTGAATACAACAATAACGGCAAAGCAAGCTGTGACTGCCCCCTGCTTTTGTAATCCGACACGGAAACACTACAACTTGGGAGTGCTTTGTTTTTAGTTATTGAAAGCAAACACACTTTAATGAACAGCATAATGGATCAGCATGAAGGCTGATGGAATGATACTATGGGACCACTAGGCTTTTTAAAAAGCTTTCTCCAAGCTGAAGCCAGAGCATGGTTGATGGATAACAACGGAATTGTGGACTGACTCATCTGGGGATTGGGAAAAGTTGCATTAGAGAAACCAAGGAGATGTGCCAAAAACCTTGATCAGACCCTTTTTTATGAACAGCACATGCTGCAACAAACCACACCCTTTCGAGGCCTGCTTTTAAAAAAAACCTACGTAGTCCTTGACCAAGCACAGATGAAGGATGAAGGAGATGACATCCCAAAGTGGTCCATGAATCTCTTTGCTGCAGATTGAAAACATTTATGATTTGCATGTGGGAAAGCGGAGCTCTTATTCTGCGACTGATTTTGTATATATTTGTTGTAGTACCGTTTCTAGATCTTCCAATATAGGGGGAGATTTTTTTAATAAGTTGTGCAAATTATTAACATTATTGTAGCCAAGGAGTTGTAAAAATACAACCGTAAAGTTATTCTGGATCAGTGGTGGAAATCAATCAGAAGGCAATTTCCTCCCTCAGTGCAACTTAGCTTAGATGGTATAGAGTGAAAACAGTATCATATCTTAAAGTGTGCTTAGGAAGTTTCAACAAACCTTCCTAATAGGAGTCAATGTTTATGCCAATTGCTTTGGAACTGTGCCTAGAAATAATCTGACCAGTACACACGGAAGCTAGTAGATACCATGCAAGCTTAGCTGATTCCAGTAAGTAGTCCTCTCCGGGCAGAATATCCGACTCTGAGAAAGGTACTTACATATTTGGTCATTGCTGCCCCACTTTTCTTTATAATACATCAAAAGCAGCTTACAACAATGCTTTTAAAATCCAAATAACTGAAAACAATTTCCTCTAATAAGAGGACAAAATGAGGAGAAAGGGACTAAAGACAATGCCCTGCATTAAAACCTTTATAGGGCAAAAGCTCTGCATAGAAGGCCTGATGCTTAAAGGATTCCGCTACAGATGTTCACGAAGGATGTTCTCTCCTCTAGGAAATGTTTATATTGTGCAATTGGCCTTCCTTTCTCATGGGGGGTCCGTGTTTAATTCTCCGGGATTTCTTCCTGCATTCTCCAGCATTTTTTGGTACCAGAAGAATGTTGTAAGAGAGAAAAGACAGACAAGTGGCTCCCTCTGCATACACTACAACTTCATTCCCACACTAAGCCTTATTCAAGTCTGGCTTATCACATTGTGTGAGGTCAATAAGGCCACTTTGTGAGTGAGCCAGATGCTCCTAAAATGGGTTATTTGGGGTTAACTGTGTTGGCTGTGTCTTGATGATTTGTTGTAGCTATTTGTGTCCCTTTAATGTACCTAAACCATGGCTGGATTTAAGCATAACATGATTACTTCGGTTCTAGCCTTCAGTATTATATGCTATTGGGTTTTATTCAGCAAACCATGGTTGCTGGCTCTGCAAAACATTTCATTGAGTAAAATGGAAGAAGAGAGGGAATACCATAGAAGGGAACTTCTATTACTTTTCTTTTTGTTCATTTTATAACCCACATTTCTAGTAAGTACTTCTGTAGCACTTTATCTTCCATTTTTTCTCAACAACAATAACGTTGAAGGGGAGGTTAGGCAAGCAACTGACCTAAAATCTCTAGTAAGCTTCCATATATGAGGTGGATCTGAACTCAGGTCTCCCAGATTTCCATTCCATTCTGATTAATCAGAGTTTCCTAATTCCATTTCTTATTGTAGCCTGCTCAATGAGTAGCGTTCCTTGGTTGGATGGCTGGTTGGGGCCTTGGCCCTGGAATTAGGACAGGATTGGAGGAGATTTCTGGGAAATGTAATCCTTAGCAGAGGGAGTTAACTCAAGAGTCCTGGGGAGGAGGACCACAGATTCAAGCAGCTGAGAAGAAGAACTGAAAGGGAGTAAAAAGAAAGAGGCAGCTATGAGGAACATAGCAACAGCGAAAGCTCAGCCTTGAGACTGTATCGTGGCTGCCACAAGAGGTGGACTCCATAGGCCTCTCACTGGGCCTGCAGAGGACATGTTTATGAGGCAACAGGATTGGTGAGGGCCATTTGGCCAAAAAGAACAGTCTTTGGGACATTTTTAGCTTGAGCAACATTGCTCACCATAAGATTTATATTATTGAGTTGTTTAATTTGATTTTGAGTTTTAACAGCCATAAATTAAAACCTCCAAGATGTGTTGATGTGCCTGGGCCAGGTTGGGCTGGTCCCCTGGAGAAGGGATAGAGAGGCCCGATTGCCAGCTTCCCTTTTTGGGGGAAGTGCTACATTGTTCAGGAAACCTTTGTCTCAAAATCCTATGATTTTTTTTCTTTCAAATGCATTTCTCTTTGTACATATATTCATGCATCCTATTTGAAATTTCAACTTTGAAAGAATAGTTCTATCAGATGGAGCAGAGCATTTGAATGGTGTAGGATTCAGTCAGTTTCAAGTTTCTTGTTCCCAGGCCGTTAAGTTCATCCAAGTCAGATGGAGCATTGTGCTCAGCCTCCATTGATATTTCACTCATCAGCTCCATAGCAGGAGGTATGTGGCTCTTGATTCCCCATTGGGGAAGAATAGCAGAGCAATAAAAGCTTACAACAGAATAACAAAGTTGGAAGGGACCTTGGAGGTCTTCTAGTCCATTCTCCTGGACCTTATACCATTTCAGTTAAATGGCTATCCAAACTCTTCTTAAAAACCTCCATTGTTGGAGCTCTCACAACTTCTAGAGGCAAGGCGTTCCACTGATCAACTCTCAGGAAATTTCTCCTTATTTCTAGATTGGTTCTCTCCTTGGTTAATTTCCATCCATTACTTCTTGTTCCATATTCAATGCTTTGGAGAATAGGTTGACCCCCCACTCTTCTTTGTAGCAGCCCCTTAGATGTCCCAAAGGTGCTTTTTAAAAGGCAACTGGACTTTCTTGTTTTTTTTCCCCTTAAAATTTCACTTCTCATTCAAGAAGCTTCTTTAATTCTGACTGACTGGAGTGGAATAGAAGGATTTAAGTTATAAGAAGCTTCTTGGATAAGAAGCAAAACATTTTTAAGAAAAAAAACCCAAGAAAGTCCAACTGGCTTTTGAAAAGCACCTTTGGGACAACTATGACCAGGATAATCTTAGGCATTTAACCCCTGAGATATTGGAACACTACTATCATGTCTCCCCTAGTCCTCCTTTTCATTAAACTCGACATACCCCATCCCTACAACCATTTTTCATATGTTTTAGTCTCCAGTCCCCTAATCATCTTTGTTGCTCTTCTCTACACTCTTTCTAGTCCCTCAATATCTTTTTTTATATCATGGTGACCAAAACTGGATCCAGATTTAGTCACACATTAAGCTCTGCTGTGTTAAAAGGGTACCCAGAAATGAATACTGAATGAGCAGAATGCTCTGTGTACGTGTACACATTGTACTGGATGATGTTCTCTGAATTTTCAGCTTCACGCTCTTAGGACAGTTCATCCATTTTGAAATGCACTCATTTTGTGCTGAAACAAACTGGAATATCACACTGATCTTTGCTTGAAGGATCTTCTGAGACGTTGGAGAGCCACTGAAACAGGCATTGGCTCTGCCAGACTATAAGCCCCCTGAGTGTGTGTCTGGTGCCATTATTTTTGCAGCAAAGCATTAGTTGCCCAGGTGATATTGAGTCATCCTTTGAAATAAATGTAGCCAGAGGGATAAAGCCGGGCCATGAAGTGGGATCAGGGAGCCATTAACATTCATTGCTCTACTCCCAACAAGCCTTCAGAGAACCGGTATGTCTTAAGTTCTGAGTGGTCTCGTGTTGTTTCTGGAGCACTGACAGAGAGGCAGAATAGTGATCCAGAAGCACTTAAGCTGTTCTCTGGGGCAGTGCTGAAGGCAGAAGACAGGGACATCCTGTCTGAGGCCAAAACTCAGGTGGGAGAGAAGAGGAGACAGCAAGACTTGTCATGGAGTTCATAGAGATGCTGAACATAATGGGAAATCAGACCAAGCAGTAAAGGAGACCGAATACTGTCGGTGAAGTTCTGAGGAAGGAAGAATGAAGTAGAGGCAGATGGGCCACCAGATGGCCAGAATACCTAAATCAAGAGTGGGCAAAGTTTTTTTCAGCTGAGGATTGCATTCAGTCTTTGTCCCTGTGCTGATACCAATTTTTAAAAAGACAGTGGGAGGCTGGGTTTTTTTTTCCAAAGACTTACAATAAGAAAGCAGGTTCTCTGCTATGGAGAAAAAACTGACAGAAGCCATGCTGCTGAATTGTCTGTTGCTAAATTATGGTTAGGGTTGAGGAAGGCCACTGAACAGCGTCTGGAGACATCCGTAGCCTGCAAGCAGCAGCAACTCACTCCCCTGTCTTAAATTTAATCTAATATGACTTTTTCTTGCTGCATCACCAAGCAAACCCCTTCCAAAGAATCTTGTATCCCATACAGATCAAAAGACAGAAATGACTACAATTGGCTCATTCTACCATTCAATTTCTTTTTAATGGACCACTGGATTCTTAAGGTCAGAAGTCCAAATTCAATGGCCTTGACACTTCAATGCCTCAGGCGGGAATTAGACTTCTGCAGGACAGGGAACATATGCACCTGTTGTTTGGAGATAGTTGCATGGATGTTGGATTTATACTTTTGCAAATGTTAACATTCTGGCTAGGGGGCACTCAAACAACAAAGCGCAGAAAACTTCCCAACAGGAAGTTGGATGACCAATTAGTATGCAGGGTGTGCAACTCCAACGCAACTTGTAGTTCAAATTTGGGAGATATGCATGTTGGCCTGTCTGCCAACCATATGCAACCTACACTTACCCATCAACCCTTTTGCAGTTTAGGTATGCATGGCTACTTATGCACAGTTGAGGACAAGTCAAAATCAAGCTTAAATGATGTATGACCACCAGGGGGCAGTAGAGGGTATATAAATAGTTTATTTCCTCTGTGTCCCCTCTTTGTGTAAGTCAAGATTACTATTCTAAAATCATTTTCTTCTGTTTTCCTCTCCAGGAACCCATACATGGGACACATGCTTTTGGATTCTCTACCTGGTAGGATGCTAAGTTTCCCTAATATCATTCCTATAAATAATTGCATCTCCTTCTGGTGTACAGGTAGTCCTCAACTTACGAGCACAATTGAGCTCAACATTTAAATTGCTAAACGAGACATTTGTTAAGTGAATTTTGCCCCATTTTACAACCTTTCTTGCAACAGTTGTTAAGTGAATCACTGCTATTGTTAAATCAGTAACATGGTTGTTAAGTGAATCTGATTTCCCCAATGACCTTGCTTGTCAGAAGGTCGCAAAAGGGGCTCACATGACCGCGGGGCATTGCAACCGTTATACATATGAGTCAGTTGCCAACTGTCTGAATTTTGATCAGCTGGCCATGGAAATGCTGTTAAGTGTGAAAAGTGGTCATGAGTCACTTTTTTCGATGATGTTTTAACTTTGAACTGTCAGTAAGGGAACTGTTGTAAGTCAAGGATTACTTGCACTTATAAAGCCTGCTTTACTAATCCTTCCTTGGGTCAAATGTCTGCTTTCAGGTGCATATGTAAGGTGCTGCAACCACCACACTTAAAAGTAATTTAGGTGATTTTTCCTGATAATGTGATGGAGAATTGAAAGGCATAGGAAAGAAAAGCTGATATTTACATCAAACCTGTCTTTCTTTCCAAATGAATATATTCTTAATTCTTGCGCCCATTATATATCTAATTCCCATTGTTAGTAGTACCAAAAATTGTCCTTGCAGCTGGTTGGGAACTCCTCTAATTAGCCAGGAACTAGCAGCCAGGGTCATTGGTTCCATTGAAGGTGCACCTCAGGAGCAGGTGTGGCACAGGGGATGACATTCTGAATAGAAAAGTATCGTGATTTGGATGACAGTTTTATGGCTTATAAAAAGAGGCAAAACTCACTTAACAAATTCTCACTTAACAACAGAAATGTTGGGC
The DNA here is from genome assembly GCA_009733165.1 of Naja naja. NCBI lineage: Eukaryota > Metazoa > Chordata > Lepidosauria > Squamata > Elapidae > Naja > Naja naja. Next base: position 149,336,463 of record CM019149.1, on the reverse strand, counting down.
TCAATTGCGGTCGTACGTCGAGGACTACCTGTATGCAACATATACAAATGGTTTCTGGGAGAATTATGCAGCCTCCTTGCTTCTCTGCAGTCCAAGGAGACCAGGTGCCAATACGGATGATGAACCTTCTGCTCCTTTCACTATTGTGTTGTGACAGGTGCAGTCAGCCTGTCTCTTTGGCCTTCGGCTGTCTCTGGCTGAGCGCAGCCCTTCTCAGCAATTGCTGGCAATCTATGGTACCCAGTGGTGGGATTCAAATTTTTTTACTACTGGTTCTGTGGGTGTGGCTTGGTGGGCGTGGCAGGGTAAGAATACTGCAAAATCTCCATTCCCCTCCCCACTCCTGGGGGAAGGATACTGCAAAATCCCCATTCCCTCCCCACTCCACTAACCTGCTTTCCAGCTCCATTCTCCTGGGCAGGGCAGCAAAAGAAGACCCAGCCGATCAGCTCGGACTTGGGAGGCAGAGAACAGATGGGGGCGGGGCCAGTCAGAGGTGGTATTTGCCAGTTCTCTGAACTACTCAAAATTTCCACTACTGGTTCTCCAGAACTGGTCAGAACCTGCTGAATACCACCTCTGATGGGACCCCACGTAATGTTCATGAGCATTTTGGGACAACCAGGCACACCTTTGATGTTAACATCAACCGAACAAAGCCAGTTTTCTTGAAAATTTCTTCTCTGAAAACCTAAGATGACCTTCGTCTGTCCTGTTCTTCCAGCACTTCCTAAGATGCCTCACCATTGCTCAAGCTGTGCAACAGGAGTCAGAAGTGGCCTCTCCAATGGGATTGTGGTTAGTGTACCGATGGATGGTGGTGGGTGAGCAGGCGTTCTTGCTCAGACTTGCTCAGTGCATTAGGCCATTCATGTAAGCAGGCTGAGTTCAATCCCTGTACCACAGCCTGGTGAGACTTGGTGTTATTGTGTGTCAAGCCAGTTATGTAGTTTTTGTCCAAGCAGTGGGCAAGCACATAGAATAGAATGGAATGGAATAGAATTCTTTATTGGCCAAGTGTGATTGGACACACAAGGAATTTGTCTTGGTGCAAATGCTCTTAGTATACATAAAAGAAAAGATACATTCATCAAGAGTTAAGAATAATAAGGTACAACAGTTAATGATAGTCATAGGGTACAATAAGCAATCAAATCATACTAGGAAACAGTCAATATAGATCATAAGGATACAAGCGACAAAGTTACAGTCATACAGTCACAAGTCCGAGGGGATGGGTGATAAGGAGTGATGAGAAGATTAATAGTAATAGTAGTGCAGACTTTGTAAATAGTTGGATAGTGTTGAGGGAATTATTTGTTTAGCAGAGTGATGGCGTTCAGTAAAAAACCTCTTGTGTCTAGTTGTTCTGTGTGCAGTGCTCTATAGCGTCGTTTTGAGGGAAGGAGTTGAAACAGTTTATGTCCGGGATGTGAGGGGTCTATAAGTATTTTCATAGCCCTCTTTTTGACTCATGCAGTATACAGGTCCTCGATTGAAGGCAGGTTGGTAGTAATTGTTTTTTCTGTAGTCCTAATTATCCTCTGAAGTTTGTGTCTCTCCTGTTGGGTTGCAGAACCAAACCAGACAGTTATAGAAGTGCAGATGACAGACTCAATAATTCCTCTGTAGAACTGTATCAGCAGCTCCTTGGGCAGTTTGAGCTTTCTGAGTTGGCGCAGAAAGAACATTCTTTGTTGTGCTTTTTTGATGACGTTTTTGATGTTAGGTGTCCATTTTAGGTCTTGTGATATGATAGAACCTAGAAATTTGAAGGTCTCTACTGTTGATACTGTGTTGTCTAGTATTGTAAGAGGTGGTAGTATGGGAGGGTTTCTTCTAAAGTCTACCACCATTTTTATGGTTTTGAGTGTGTTCAGTTCCAGATTGTTCCGGTTACACCATGAGGCAAGTTGTACAACTTCCTGTCTACAACATAAACTTAGAGAACAAGGTAACCAATTATGGATTATTCAAAAAAATAATTAATCAATTAATCATAGTTGGCTGTGTTGGTGCAGTGGTTAGAATGCAGTACTGCAGGCTACCTACGCTGCCTGCCGGCTGCCTGAAATTTGGCACTTCAAATCTCACCAGGCTCAAGGTTGACTCAGCTTGCATCCTTCCGAGGTGGGTAAAATGAAGACCCAGATTGTTGGAGGCAATAGGCTGACTCTGTAAACCACTTAGAAAGGGCTATAAAGCCACTGTGAAATGTTATATAAGTCTAAGTGCTATTGCTATTAAACAAACCATGGCTTAACATGATGTGAAAACTCAGAAGCAGGAATACTACTGAAGATAGACCTTCTTCTTAGAATACAGTAGGGCAGTGTAAACTACCAGTGTCTAAACTAGTATTTTAAAAGTTTGTAACATAAGCACTGGCAGTATTTTCAAAGACACACCCCATTTAACTACTGGCTGGGTTTGTGTGATACCACAAATAATAAACAAATCATACCATCCAAATTCAGAGAACACACGAGGCTAAAGTAGGGTTAGCACTCACTCTTTTCTTCAATTCACACTATGGTTGCTTCAGCTAAACAGGGTATAAGTCTTTGACTTATAACCACAATTGAGCCCAAAATTTGTGTTGCTAAACAAGGTGATTTTTGACTCATTTTACAACTATTTTGCCACAGTTGTTAAGCAAATCACTGCTGTTATTAAGTGAATCACACAGTTGTTAAGTGAATCCAGGTTGCTCCATGGACTGCTTGTTAGAAATCAGACGGGAAGGTTACAAATGATGAGCACATGAACCTGGGACAGTACAACAGTCATAAAAAACATGCAGCTGCCAAGAGCCTGAATTCTGATTACATGACCATGAGATGCTATAACAGTTGTAAGTGTGAAAAACAGTCATAGGTAACTTTTTTCAGTGCTATTGTAACTTTGAGCAGTCACCAGGGGTGGGCAGCTGGGGGTTTGCAGGGGTTCAGGAGAACCCCTAGCTAATGTTCTGCACAGTTCAGAGAACCTGCAAATCCCACTCCTGGCTGGCCCCTCCCACCCACCCCCCTCCCAGGAGTCCTGATTTGGATGCAAGTGAGTGCAGGGCACACACGGAGGCTCAGGAAGGGTGAAAAATGGGCCTCCTGGAACTTCGGGAAGGCCAGAAACGGACCTGTTTTCAGCTTCCAGAGAGCCTCCAGAGCCCAGGGAGGCTGTTTTCCCCCTCCCAGAAGCTCAAGGAAAGCCTCCAGAGCCCGGGTAGGGCAACCCCCCCACTGTCGTGGTGCAGGAGGCCGACTAGGCCACACGCACCATGGCCACGCCCATCCAGCAAGCAAGCAGAGAACCCGTTGCTAAAATTTTTGAAGCCCACCCCTGGCAGTCACTAAATGAATAGTTGTAAGTCCAGGGCTATCTGTAGCCTGTTTTGCAAACATAGCCATTCTATCTTCTTAAAGGCCTCCAATTGGATCAGTTGGAAGAATTTAGTCTGTGCTAGTACAATGCTTTACTAATACCAGTAGGTAGCATAACACATAATTGAGAATTGAATGTTAACTATGCATCTCTACAGTTTGAGTCACTGCTTTCTGCCATCTTTCTGGCTGCCCGTCCACCAAGGTTATATATACCGTGTTTCCCCGAAAATAAGACCTACCCCGAAAGTAAAACCTAGTGTCCTACACACTCACACCCACTATTTGGCACCATAAATATATAAGACCTACCCCGAAAATAAGACCTAGTGTGTTTTTGGGAGCCAAAAAATATAAGACAGTGTCTTATTTTCGGGAAACACGGTATATATATTTTAATTATTTATATGCCCTTCTCAGGCACAATTTGGGATGCAACCCAGTGTGCTCAGCAATAGCCTCCATTCCATTGTATATGCCTGCTTATTACTAAGCGGCATTTTTACAAGGTCAGCTAATTGCCCCCAACAATCTTGGGTCCTCAATTTACCTACCCCGAGAGAATGGAAGGCTGAGTCAACCTTGAGCCTGGTGGGATTCGAGCCTACAGCAGTTGTAGGCAGCTGGAACTTAAGTGCAGGCAATTAACAGCCTGAGCCACCAAGGTAGGAGGTGTGGGCCAGTGTTTTCTGTCTACATAATAGCCTAGATCCTTCATGGCTGGCAAATCAGAAGGAGGGAAGATGAGGAACTGCACTGCATCATTCTCCCCTAGGAATATTTCTTGGATTATCTGAACAAAAGTAATCTAAACATGGTCTGTGCTCCAATCACATGCTGAACTGAAAACTTGTCAATGCATTTTACCATGACTCATTTTATGAACCCAGACATGTGAACAGTTTATTGTCCATATTCAGAGAACTGGGCTGAGTGAACTATAACTGAATTAGCCATGCCATCATTGTCCCTCTGACAGTCTAGCTTGCCCCATCTGAGTATCACCTAGAGCAGTATTTCTCTAAGATACAGTGGTACCTCGGTACTTGACTGCTTCAAAATTTGTTGAATTTAGTACTCAACACCTTTTGATGTGAAAATGTTGTCCTGCTACTTGTGGTCTGTTTGGTACTTAATGCGCTGCAATAGAAAGAGAGGGACAACTGTGGGGAATGGACAGGAAGTTGCCCATGCCAGGAAGGTCGATGCAAAAGGAATGGGGGATGACTGCAGAGGATGGACAGGAAGATGGACATGCTGGAAAGTGGCTGACGTAGGAAAAGGGACAGACAGGAAGTCCTTCCTGGCCAAAACAAAGGGTCATGTGGTAAGTCACATGGTTTGTTTGGGACTCATCGTACCAAACACTTGTTGCACCTCGTGGAACCAATTAACGACTAGTACCGAGGTACCATTGTATATGGATTTTGACTCCCTGAATGCCCCAGACAGAGTAGGAATTCTGGGAGTTGAAGTCCACACTGCTTAAAAATTGCTAAGGTTGAGAAACATGGATCTAAAGAGGAAAAAAGGGGGCATCCCTGCAGACTTGTGTTACCAGAAAACACTTGCACAAGACAATAGCAGAAGTGGAGACAAAGAGTTCACTTTACTTGAGCTCCAGCCTATTTCTTGTTGTGCCTTGTTTGCGGATAAAATGTGATGGGCAGAGAAGACAAGCCTGTACAGACATCTGAGTTTATTAAAGGAGCATAAATGAAAGGTATACAACTTTGCAGGAAGTCAGATAGATTGCATATAGTTGTAAGCTCAACAGAAGCTAGGACTCGCCACAAAAGGCTTTTTTAAAATTTTGATTAGTCAATTGCTTACAAGATAATAGGTATAAGTATAAACATAGTTATAAATGGATACATATAAGAAAATAGAAGAAACAATAGGACAGGGACGGTAGGCACGTTGGTGTGCATGTCCCCTACAGACGTCTTAGGAAAGGGGTGAGGTCAATAGTAGACAGTCTAAGGTTAAAGTTTTTGGGGTTTGGGAAAGAAACCACAGAGTCAGGTAGCGTATTCCAGACATTGACCACTCTGTTGCTGAAGTCGTATTTCCTGCAATCAAGTTTGGTGCAGTTAACCATGAGTTTGCTTCTGAGGATTTGAATTTCTTTTCCTTCTTCTTTACACACTGGTATTCCCATAATGAAAACATTATGCACTAAGTTATGATTGCTAAACCATGTTTTAACTGGATAAGCCATATCTGATTAGGTTTGTAACATATGCCATTTCATAAACAATGCTTTATAAATTACAAAGATTGGGTTCATACCACATGCTAAGCCAAAACCAAACAAAGTATGTTTTGCTTTTTTTCTTCTTCTTCAAATCAGCTTTCAGACATAAGGTGTGCTGACTGGTTATGCATTGGCACATTTCTTTTTAATCCATAATTTGTTGAATAAGCCATGATTAGCCAATATCACAAAAGTGCTAAAATATTATTAATGTTTTACAATGCATGGTAGTTAGGTTTATGCATGGTTCTAAGCCAAAACCAAACTATATTCTGGCTTGGTATAATCACGCTACAAAAAGACTCACTCATTTAATTGTTTTTAATAGTTTGTTTTACAATAAGTTTGTTTTTCCATTAAAAGCTGTCTGTACTTTTTTTTTGCAATTTTCTTTATTAAAGCATAATGGATTTTGAAGAAAGGGGTTTTAACACAATTGGAATAGATAAAATTACCTAATCCCTATTGCTCATTTGATAAACTGTTCTTGGATTTGGAAGGATTCATTGCTGAGTTTTTAAGTTTCACTTTTCTTGGAAACTTTGAATCTCTCTGGCATCTCTTCTACTGTGGCAGGTCATATATCCATGGAGTATATACTACCTTTGAACAAAAATCAGTCATGCAATCCCTTTTTTCCCAAGCTTGGAAGGTTCTTTTCCTCTTAAACTGATATAGAATTTCATTACTGAAAGTTTACTCAAATTATTCAATTATTTAAAGTGCACCTTTTCTCCTTTAGGCCTAGCTCCAGTAAAATAATGAGTTTTATTTGTGCCAATTATTTTTATTTTCAGAGGTGGAAGTGAAGGAGTGCTGTTTCTAAAGAACAGCAGAGAAGGATCTGCCTGAAAGATTAAGGTAAACTATAAAGGAGGAGGAGGAAGAGGAGGAGGAGGAGGAGGAGGGAGGAGGAGGAGGAGGATAAACAAACATCTAAAGCCATGGCTACTACAAATGTATTTGGTTGCAGATATCCATTTTGTGCAGGATGTATATTTTCTCAAAGAGATTTTCTAACTTCATTAGCATTCCTAGCCAGTCAGTAGGCCACGGAGTCTAGGAAGGCAGCCAGATCAGTAGAATATACAGCATGCCATATTCTTCAACAATTCAAGACATGAATTTGCACGATGGTTTATTTCTAACTTCAATGGTTGCTTTGGCGGAGACCAGCTTTCGGTTGGAAATAATGTTGTTTGTCTACTTTATACCAATATTACTATAATTAGCCCTTATTTATTGTGAGGAGGCTAGAAATTAACTCACTCTCTTGAGTGCTGAAAGCCACAGGTTGAAAGCCATTTCCTTTGTCATTTCAGCCAGACTGGATTACAGAACAAAGTCTGACACATCTTAAACAAATAATGTCACAATGCTACACGTTTTCTACTGGAAATGGTGTTGGGAAACAATCCGCAGGTACTGCCCTCAAGCTGGAGCCTTCAACCTCTTTTGCAACTTTGGATCTTGTTGCAGGTAGTCTTCGATCTATGACCACAATTTTGCCCCACATTTACAACCTTTTGCCACAGTTGTTAAGTGGATCACTGCAGTTGTTAAGTTAGTAACACGGTTGTTAAGTGAATCTGGCTTCCCAGCTGACTTTGCTTGTCAGAAGGTCATAAAGGTGATCATGTGATCCTGGGACAAAATACAACTGTCACAAATACATGCCAGTTGCCCAGAATCTGCATTTGGATCATGTGACGTGAGAATGTTGTAATCATCAAACTGTCACGTCACTTTTTCCAGTGTATTATAACTAAATGGTCACTAAATGAATTGTTATAAGTCAAGGACTGCCTGTATTAAGGCTTCTGGATTAGAGCTTCAAAACTGTAGGTAACCACTGGGAATGTTAGCTAAGAGTTTTCTACTGCCCTGATCTGGTAGCCCAAGTCAGTACAGGGAGTCCTCAACTTAAAAGAGTTCATTTAGTGACTGTTCAAAATTCCAACGGCACTGAAAAAAGGGACATATGACTGTTTTTCACACTTATGACCATTGCAGCGTCTCCATGGTCACATGATCAAAATTAAGTTGCTTGGCAACTGGTTCATATTTATGATGGCTGCAGTGTCCTGGGAGGTCATGTGATCTGCTTTGGTGACCTTCTGACCGGCAAAGTCAATGGGAATTCCAGGTTCACTTAACAACCATGCTAACTAACTTAACAAATGCAATGATTCACTTAACAACCATGGCAAGCAAAGTCGTATAATGGGGCAAGCTCATGTAACAAAGGTTTCACTTAACAACATAAATTTTGGGTTCGGTTGTGATCGTAACTCGAGGACAACCTGTGCACTCATTGGGGATTCTGGGCACTGCTGTTTTCAAGATATCTACAGAGTACCAAGTAGGACAGGGCTGTCAAGAAGGATGAAGAACAAGAGTAAGGTAGATGGAGACATCAGAAGGGATTTTGGAGTCAACAATCCCCACTCTTGAAGCAGTGGGATTATATGTCTTGAATATCTGACACCCTTCATTACCTTGCAGCCACATTCTGCACCAGTTGAAGCTTCCGAATGTTCCTCAAGGGCTGACCCACGTAGACTGCATTGCAGGAGTCCAGATGAGAGCCATGAAGGCATGAGTGATTGTAGGCAAAATCTCTTGATCTAGGAACAGATGCAACTGGTGCACCACCCAAAGATGTGCAACAGACCCCTGGCCATAACTTATAGCAGAATCCATGAGTTCAAGAGGACCCCACCCCCAGATTGTACACCTATGTCACTTTTGACCTTGGATTGCCCTGGAGTAGAGCTGGCTTTCTGTGACATCACAACCCTTGTTCTGCCAATTACTAAGCACATCAAGCCAGTGTAGTCAATTATTGAATTAGCTTAGAGCCCTGAGGTCACCACATTCCTTAATATCACAAACTGCATATCATTTAAGTCCTGTATCTTGCATAACTTTAGATTAAACTTGTATTCTCAATAAATTCCATGGAACCCGTTTTTCACTTTGGACTTGGAGCCCTTGCGTTTTGTTTAGAAGCAAGGCGTTTCCTGAGAATTTCAATTAAAAGGAGACATAAAAGAAGAGATCCAGGGATGTTTCTACCACATACACTGAGCTGAACAGAAAATTAGAATTGTAGTCACACCCAGGACAACACAGGCAAATCCTGGTTAACTTCTTATTAGCTGGATAGAAAATGCTCAGCTGGATGCATTTTTTCTACTCCTGGTATTACAATACTCTTTAAGTTCAAGATTAGAAGCCTGATCAGTGGCTTCCATCCAACAAACTCTGGATTGTGTCAACAGTAATTTGCACATACAAACCTAGCAGAAGTTTTCCTCCTCCTCCTGAAACTTCCTGCATTTCTACTACTAAATAGTAGAGCCACCTACTAAGCTTCAAAAGATACTTTCTGTTGGATTAAAAGTATATTTGTACAGCTTTGGGAATCCAAAGAAAATCCCAAGAAAAAAATAACGTTCTTCCCATGGGTTCCCATCTTTAAGAAGAAGAGTCTTCCTCAACTTGTTTTTAGACCAGCCCCTTCCTTTTGCTTGAGACCATTTGCAACATCTCTTAAGCTCCTCAGCCATATCTACCCAGCACTGGGTTGAGGAAGAATGCTACAGGGGCATTGCTTGGAGAAGAAATAGCATCACCAGTAGAACTAAGCTGTTTGTTTGTTTATGTTCCGGATTATTATTTATTTCTCCCTCTCTCTCTCTGCAGCTAGCTGCCAGCTAAATTTAGAACCTCTTCTTGGTATCATGCTACAGGCATGGCTTAAATAACCGGCTCAGTTATGTTTACAAAGTGGGAGCAGCTTCAGCAAATGCAGGGCATTGGGCAAGATGCCTTTAACTCTGTCATCACTGTTGGAGGGTAAGAAAGCTTGCACCCTGATGCCCTGAAGCAGAATGAAGGAATTGGCTTCCACCCTTAGAGGATTGAGAGATTGCCCTGGTGATGCAAATGCAGATGAAGGCCCAAGAAGCAAGCAGGAGCCATCCATTTTGATGGCACCAAGATGCTGAGCTGAGTGCCCTTTTCTGGAGAGTGAAGAAAAGGCCATTCTGTCACTCACTCCTTTCCAGACCAAAGATGGAGCCGGTTCAGGTTAACAGGCCTTGGTGGCTCAGGCTGTTAAATGCCTGCACTTAAGTTCCAGCTGCCTACAATTACTGTAGGCTCAAATCCCACCAGGCTCAGGGTTGACTCAGTCTTCCATCCTCTCGGGGTAGGTAAATTGAGGACCCAAGATTGTTGGGGGCAATTAGCTGACTTTGTAAAAATGCCACTTAGTAATAAGCAGGCATATACAATGGAATGAAGGCTATTGCTGAGCACGCTGGGTTGTATCCCAAAAATTGTAAGCCACCCTGAGTCTTCAGAGAAGGGCGGCATATAAATGTAATTTAAAAAAAACAGGTAGTCCACAATTTATGACTGCAGTTGAGCCCAAAATTTATGTTGTTGTGAGAAATTTATTGAGTTTGCCCGATTTTATGACTTTTTTGCCAGAATTTTTAAGTGAATCACTGCAGTTGTTAAATTATTAACATGATTGCTAAGTGAATCTGAGTTTCCCCGTTGACTTTGCAGAAGGAGATCACATGACTCTAGGACACTGCAACAGTCCTAAATGTGAGTCAGTTGTCAAGCATCCGAATGTAAAACATGTCACCATGGAGATGCTACAAATGGTCATAAATGTGAAAAAAATGGTCTTAAGTTACTTTTTTTAGTGCCATGGTAAGTTTGAACAGTCATTAAATGAACTGTTGTAAATCGAGGACTGCCTATATTTATTTATGTAGGTTCTCATGGGCTTTGTGGCATAGTCATCCCTATTTATTTATTTTATTTATTTATTCAACATACACAATACACCTTTCTTCTCTTGTTTTCCCCACAACAGAAATCTTGTGAGGTGAGTTGGGCTGAGAGAGACAAAGAGTTAGTCCCAGGGTCACACAGCTGGCTTTCATGCTCAAGGAGGGAGTAGAACTCACCATCTCCTGGTTTCTAGACTGGTATCTTAAAACACTCGATCAAACTCTCTTTCTCTCATTACTTTATGTGCTTATTCTGTTGCATCACTTTCTAGGTTTGTAAAACTCAGTTGTAAAACTGTTCCAGATGTGGGCCAGTGATAAGTATAAGGGTTTATCTACCAAATGCAAAAACTTGCCCATAATTGCTTGAAAGTTTTGCTGGCATGGGTAAATGTTCATCTTCTTGGTTTTCCTCATGGTCAGGATGGCTGCTTGTAAGTTTCTCTGATAAATAATTAATCCAGCAAGAGAAGGAAGTTTTGTCATTTTTTGGTATTAGGAGAGCCTTAAGGCCTGGCAGCTTCTCTATCAACCCAACCAATTTTCAACAAAGACAATAGTGCAGCAGATAATTTGAGAAAGTGGATTTAATGGCCTTATGAGGAGAGGTGGTCTTCAGCAGGTTCTGACCAGTTCTGGAGAACCGGTAGTGGAAATTTTGAGTAGTTTGGAGAACCGCAAATACCACCTCTGACTGGAGATTTTACAGTATCCCTCCCCTGCCACGCCCACCAAGCCACTCCCACAGAACCGGTAGTAAGAAAATTTGAATCCCACCACTGCTTATGAGGTGTCTCTTGGGTCAGCAATATGTCTTCCTTGGGAGTAAGCATCCTTTCCTTGTAAAAATGGATAATATTCTAGGAGATGAACAGGCTGACCCTGAAGAATGGGTCAAATACATCATAAGTCCCCTTGTGCCCGCAAGACATCTAAGTGCAGCCCATTTTGAATGCCTCTCTTATCTCCTGTTATTCCCCTTGACCGTTAGTTGGTCAGATTCTTGTAGAGAGCTTAAGCTTGCAATAAATCTTTATACTCATTTGAACTGCCCGAATCTCTTGATTTCCCCGGTGCTTGACAAATATATTTTAAAAGCTAATGTAAATGAACTGAGCATCTATAACTATGTATGTGTAGACTCAGTTCCCCTCCCACATTATAAAATGTTCTTAAAATTTTATTCTGTTTCATGTCTATCAAGAAATCATTGCAAGTGGTATAAAATAGTTACTGATACATCCTATAAATCACGGGTGTCAGACTCACCACGTCACATTGCCGTCACGTGATGTTCCACAATGTTTTTCCCATTCACAGAGCTGGGGTGGGCATGGCCTGCATGTGACGCATCTGGCTGGCGGGCCGTCAGTTTGATACCCCTGCTATAGATCTATTTTCCCTCAACCTGATATTTTGTAGGCTGAGATCAACTCCCAGAATATCCAAAAGAGCTGCCCTCCTTTTGGAGGGACCCTTGCTGGGCAAGGCAGACACATCCGGAACGCCAACACATCTGGAGGGCCGCTTGCTGGGGAAGGCAACGATAGTGTTAAGCCATATGAATATAGGATGATTTTGTAAGGTAGGCTATTTATCGTTATCATTGCAAAGGAATACATGCACAAATATATATTGCGCCTAAGACTCTTTCTTTCCAGGAAATGCAAATTAATCATTAAGTTTCTGTGTTTTGTATTATATAGTTCGTCTTGGCACAGCATCAGCAAATCAATTGCGATAAGGAGGAATGTATTTCTTTCTCTCTTAGCAAGGTATTATTTGTAGGGGAGCATGTAATTAAACATAACATCTCAATCCCTGATTTAAAGTACAAAGATAAATTTAGCTCCTTTGTGTTGCTCATATGAGCCGTGTCTTGAACAATCTGGAATACTCCCTGCCTTAAAAGTCAAAAGAGGGGATGTTTTTTCCAAGGACATGGCTAAGCATTTGCTCCTCATCACAGATGGTTCGGCCTGAATGTGAATTCTAATAGTGAAGTCACTGAAAACCCATCAGTCAACTCCCTCATTTTCCATTATTTAAAGAGAAAAATGCTCCCCACCCTATGTAAATTATGAATGATAGTCGATATTAGTTTGGAAAAATCCTCAGAACCATATTCCTCCTCCTCCTCCTCTCCTTAGGGAGCTACCATGTCTCCTCAAATGTTTTCCAGGAATCAGAAAAATATCTCTGGAACAGCTTGGGTTGGAATGTGACTGAGGTGTAGTAGCTACTTGGAAGGAAATTGGCTAAAATGCTTTTTATCTAGGAACTGACCCTCCTCAAATATTCTCCTCAAATAGTCAACCTGAGACTCACTCTCTCTCCCCGCCTATCTATCTATCTATCTATCTATCTATCTATCTATCTATCTATCTATCTATCTGAGCCGTGGTGGTGCAGTGGTTTGGTTAGAGTGCTGTACTGCAGGCTACTTCTGCTGCCTGCTGGCTGGCTGCCTGCAAATTGCAGTCAGTTCAAATCCCACCAGGCTCAAGATTGACTCAGCCTTCCATCCTTCCAAGGTGGGTAAAATGAGGACCCAGATTGTTGGGGGCAATAGGCTGACTCTGTAAACTGATTAGAGAGGGCTGTGAAGCACTGTGAAGCCGTATATAAGTCTAAGTGCTATTACTAATGCTATTGTTATCTAATCTATCTATCTACCCACCTACTATCTTTCTATCTATCTCTATCTCCTATTTATCTATGTTATAGTATCTCATACATTCCCAGGAGTGTTCAAGGAAGTAGCTGAGAATTGGGATAAAAATGCTTCCCCCTCACCCTTGTTATGTATAGTCCCAACCCATATGCAACCCAAAATTATAAGTTTAATGTTTTCCTGTGATCATTCTTTCATTGTTTTATTGTAGGATCATAGGTCTTATATATTTATGGTGCCAAATAAGTGGGGGTCTTATTTTCGGGGTAGGTCTTATATTAGGGCAGGTTTAGAAAATAGTGCTAGTCTTTTTTAGTGGGAGTCTTATTTTTGGAAACACGGTAGTATGGCCATTTATGCATGCCTTGATTGATATAATCCTTT